>JAWNOO010000027.1:0-142390 GCA_035045905.1 Drosophila anomelani | reverse complement strand
CCAAGTTCATTTCCTCGTCTCAGTTGACCATGCATGTTCGCTTGACCTGGTAAATGATACTTTATTTACGACAAATGCAGGTCACTGTGACTGAAGAGTTGTTATATAATGTGTGTTGTGTTTTGAGATATTCTTACTTATGACTACATACTGCTGCGACTGAACAGCTACTTCGACTGATTAAAACGAATGAAACATACATGTTGACACAGTACTGTTGTACTATCTTAAGAGATGATTGTCAACATCTAGTCGAATCATTAATCGATACGCATAAAAATTCATAGTGAAATAAGATCATTCCGCAGATCTCCTTGTTTCCACTATCCCGAGTCCAATTGATAAGTTTAGTTTAATTCCTTTTGGTCTTTATTTATTAAGTTGTTTGGAGCAGCTATGGTGCCGCTCCAATGCTCAAAGAGTTTCTGATTTTTCAATATTTCTTAAGTTTAAAGTTAAGCTAAGTCTCGTAGCTGCGCTGCTCGCAGGCGGCGGCAGAGAGACGGCTATGGATATATGTATTCTTATGTATAAAGGAAATGTACTTATGTACATTGGCTATGCGCTCCCAAGTGGAGGCTCGAGGGGGTATGCGTGTGTTCCGTTTGATACAAATATGCCGACACTAGCACTTTTCTGTGTGCGGGCTAAAGCCCTAGCGATCGGTTCATATTTCGGCCACTTAAGGTTTATGACCGGGACTTTGAATTGTGTAAACATTGCAACAATATATATTACAGTGCGTATTCGATATGTGTGCATACTACATCTCCCTCCTTTTGAAAAATAACGTAACTTAGTGAAGTTATTTTATAATAAGATTTATACTTAATACACTTTTATTTGATTTTATTTTTTTTTTTTTTGTTTATTTATTTTTTATTTTTTTTTTTTTTTTTGTGTATTGTGTTAGTGTATTAATGAAAGTGTGTTTATATATATGTAGGTATGGCTGTACTAAATGCAAGTTATGAAATAAAGATTTTTAGCCTATCCTTATGAACTGTTTGTTTCTTACGTTTATCATTTGCTATAACTATGTTATCTCTAGCTCCTATTTCCGTTACTATATACGGACCTGTGTATTTAACATCTAACTTATGACCTGTTTCGTTTTTTAGCAAAACTTGGTCACCTACTGATAAATCTATATCATTTATTCTATGGTCGTATAATAGTTTATTCCTATTCTTATTTGCTTCTAACATAACTCTAGCTCTTTTATAAGCTAGTTCTAATCTATACTTACTCTCCTTAGCATAGTCATCTATATTATAAATTGGTTCTACACTATCTATGCTATTGAAGTGTTTCGGTAAATTACTTGTTTTACCGAATACTAACTCATATGGACAATAAGTATGTGCCATAGAGGGGGTCGTGTTGAAACAAAATACAAAGTATTGAAGCCATACGTCCCAATCAGTTTTGTCAACCGATATGTAGGATCGTATATACTCATTGAAGGTTCTATGACTTCTTTCTACTGTTCCAACTGTCTGGTGGTGGTGTGCTGTAGATGTAATATTTTTAATATTTAAATATTTGCACAGATCGTCTATGATTGAATTCTTATACTCGGTTCCCATGTCCGTAATGAACGTCTTCATTGGACCGTACTTCAGAATAAAAGATTCAAATATTGCTTTAGCGACGGTATTAGCATTTTTATTAGGAATAGGTATTGCAACTAAATATTTAGTTAGATCACATATTAAAGTGACTGCATATTCGTTACCATTTTCCGATTTTGGTAGTGGTCCGATGGTGTCCACTATCACTCTGTCGAAAGCATTTGTTGGTGTGTCGGTAATTGTAAAAGGGGTTTTTGTATGCTTAGTTATTTTAGCTTTTTGGCATTTTGGACATTTCCTTATGTACTCTTTAATGTCTTTGGACATATTTTTCCAGTAGTAGTGTCTCTGGACCTTGGCCAAGGTTTTTGTAATGCCTGTGTGACCTCCTTGTATTGGATCATCATGGAACGTAGACAAAATTGCTTCTCTATCTGTATCATTTGATACTAGGGTCACCGGGTTGAGTAGCGCTACTCTTAATGTTTTCAGTATCTTATTGCCCATTAATTTGAAATTATCTATTGATATTTTGTCAAAGATATTTTCCCACGGTGCCACTTTGAGTTGGCTGATATTATGTATACCGGCTTGCATTTCAAGCCTTTGGAAAAATTGACCTAAGTCGATAACTCCATTAGTATATAAATCGGTAACTTCATATCTTGCAATAATTTTCTTGCCATGTTTAAATAAACATAACATATCTTTTATATGCAAGGTCACTACTTTACGTACTTCATCATTGTTTATGACGTCGTATACGTTGGGCTTAGAAGCTTTATTTAGATATTGCATAGGCAATTCTTTTTCTTGATGTTCCGCGCGGAATTTTTGTCTACTTTGAAATCGTGTAGTGACTTTATTTATTGATCCGGTTATATTTTGTAATTCTTTGATGGTTATTCTTGATAACGCATCAGCTACATAATTGTCTTTGCCCTTCAGGTATTCTACCGTAAAATCGAATTCCTCTAATTCTAGCCTCATACGTGTCAATTTTGAACTAGGATTAACCATTGAAAATAGGTAAGTTAATGGTCTATGGTCTGTTTTTATTGTAAAATGGTTGCCATAAATATATGGTCGAAAATGTTTTATAGCCCAATGAATAGCAGTTAGTTCCTGCTCAGTAGTACTCTTATTACTCTCTCCTTTAGTAAACGATCTTGACGCGTATGCAATTGGAAGTTGGAGTCCATCATGGTTTTGAGTTAAAACCGCTCCACACGCTTGCTTACTTGCATCAGTTATTATGCAGAATTCTTTAGAAAAATCTGGATATTGTAACAATGTTGGGTTTATGAGTGCCGTTTTAAGATGATCAAAGGCATTCTGGCATTCCGATGTCCATTCGAACTTTACATCTTTTTTGCATAACCTAGTTATGTGACGAGAATAATCGGCAAAATTTTTTATAAAGCGCCTATAGTAATTGCAAAATGCAACGAATCGTCTAGCGCTGTCCGCGTCATGCGGGACTGGATAGTTTTTTATTACGTCATATTTTTTGTCATCAGGCAAGATTCCTTTATCAGTGCATTTATGTCCCAAAAATGTGACTTCATGCATAAAAAATGAACATTTTTCAGGATGTAATTTTAGGTTGTGTTTCCTACATGTCTCAAAAACATCAGTTAGGTTCTTAAGCATGTGTTTTTCGGAACATCCTATGACTATCAAGTCATCCATATAAAGAAATGCTTGTGACGGTTCTAACCCCGAGAAAGCAATAGTCATCATTCTCTGGAATGAATTTGGGGCTATTTTCAAGCCGAAGGGTAATCGCGTGAAGCGATACGAGCCATTGCTCGTTGAAAATGACGTTATATCCCTGGAACTTTTTTCAAGTTCAATTTGGTGAAAACCAGACATTAAGTCTAGGCATGAAAAATATTTAGCTCTACCTAGCTGATCTAGAATATCATCAATTCTAGGTAAAGGGAATTTATCTGACAATAGTTTTTTATTGATTTGACGATAGTCAATTACTAATCGCCATTTCTTCTTGTCAGAGTCCGGGAGAGACTTCTTCGGAACTAATAAGAGTGGGCTATTGTAGGGTGAGACTGATGGTTCGACTATCTTGTCGTCTATCAGCTTTTGTACTTGGGCCTGAATTTCTTGCACTTGGCTGTGCGGACTTCTGTAATTTTTGATATATACGGGCTCATCATCCTTTAGTCTAAGCTTTTGTTTATAGAAGTTATTTGTTGTTATAGATTCGGTTTCGAGTCTGAATATGTCTGTGTATCTGGTGCATAGATCTTTTAATTGAGATTTGAATAAAGGCGGGAAGTTTTTGGTTAATTTACTCATAACGAATTCATCTCTTCCTTCGTTATTTTCTTTTATTATATCATAATTATTCAAGGTTTCGTATTTAATATTATTTAAGCTTACAATTTTTGTGGCATTTGTTGTATTTATTATACGGACAAAAGTATTATTGTGGTCGGATATCGTGTTTGCGATATAAATTCCTTCATCAATTTCCTGATTTAATATCAGAATTTGATTTTTTGCTGAGGGAATTTGTATTTCTCGGACAACTTCGGAACGTGCAGGGAGTACTGTGGCATTACTTTCACAAGAGTGAAGTATTTGCAATTTAATTGGACAATTTAAGTTATCTGGACGAAGAATTAGTAAGTCGCCTCTTTGGGTGAAATCTAGTTGGCAATTGTATTGTTTTATGAAGTCAATACCTAGTATGCCATCGCAAGGTATTGGGAAACTTTGGTCGACTAAGTAAAAGTCGTGTGGGATGATATATTTGCCATTAGTGAGTTCTACACTGGCTAAACCGGTTGAAGATATTGTTCCTTCGCCTATTCCCGATATTTCGGTATGTATTTTATCATTGATTATCTCAAATTTATCTATATTATCTTTTAATATAGATATGTCTGCACCAGTATCAAGTAACAAAGTATAACATTTGCGTGTGCTTTCATTTTTTATTTTTATATAAATGCTTAGATTTAGGTTGATTGTTTTTATTGAGCTTGTTGTTTGCTCTAAATATCTGAAGGGTTTTGTTGGTTTTCCGAGTTGGTTTGGGCCAATCTGACATTGTTCTGATTATTACGGTTTGATCCGTTGTTATTTCCGCTGCGGTTGTTTCCGCCACGATTGTTCCCTCTATAATTATTGTTATTGCTGTTATTGTTATTATTTCGGTTGTAACCGTTATTTTGAGAATTTTGGTTATAACCGTTATTCTGGTTATTTTGGTTGTTCTGATAATAGCCATTATTTCGGTAATTACCTCGGCCATTACCCCTACCGCGATAATTATTTTTGTAACTATTACCGCGATAGTTACCTCTTTGCGCATAAAGTATTGTGTTGGCGTTACCCGTCATTTCAGTACTACATTGTATATACTTTGTGACGGCTTCATTCATTGTTGTGAAGTTGCCAGCTTCCAATATTGTCTTGAGTCGGCCATGCTCACAATTTTTGACCATTGTGGTGATGGCTTCCTTTGTGCTGAATTTATCAGCGTGTTCGGCTGATAGGCCTTCGTCAATATACGAAGCTTCTAAGAGCTTTCGTAAGTTGTCTATTTCTGTAGTAAATTTTTCGGCAGTTTTGCCTTTCTGTAATGTTTTGGCCATTTTAGCCTTTATTACGTCAGATGTTTCACCGACTATTGTGTCCTGCAATTTCTTGATTATTGCATTTATGGTCGTTTCGTCTTGAACTCTATATAGAGTAGATCCTACAATTTTTGACTTGATAACTTCTACGGCTATATCTTCGAATGAACCTTTTGTTAAATTTACCAATCTTAGGGCTGTTACAAATCTTTGTAAATGTAGTTTTTGGCCATTGAATTCGGGTATGGCACTCGAAATTTCTTTTATGTATGCCCTTTGGGCAATAGTTTCGTCAGCCATTGTGGTTGGGTCAATTATTTGGTTTTCCACTATACTTGAAGTATCTGAATCTGTGGAATCCAGATCAGTGTATATCGCCGGAATAGTAAGATTATTTAAATCTTCTTCTTCTATTTTCGGGCTTACTTCAGGTGGCTCTTCTGACTCTTCCTCGTCTGTTTTTGTCGATTCAGGGTCAGGTGCAGTTGAGACTGATATTGGTATGGTTAATACGGTTGGTACCGATATTTCCAAACCGAATTTCTGTTTGATAAACACTAGGTTAGATCGTAGGCGTATCAGAAGTTTAGATACTTGTGTCCAGTGATCTTGAGTCAACCTATCTTTATACTCATATATTAGTATACGTGCGTCGTTGAAGCACTCTACCAATATTTCGACGTGTTTCCTAACTGTCTTCTTTTGGATTGGTCTATTTTGAGCTAACGATTTGTATGATTTTTCGAAATTTGTTTTTATATTTGCTAATTCCTTATGAATTTCGTTCCATTCCATGCCTTTAGTTAGCCATACTATTGAAATTAGAAATTGAAATATATGTTGAAATATTTATATGTAGTTTAGCATTTTATTTTCTTAAAACCTTTTTTTTTTGTATGCGTAATCGCTGCTGTTTGTGCTGTCTTTTTTTCGATGCTCAAATTTTATCCAGGTCATTTCCCCGGCTTATATATTTTTTCTTGAGGCATTTATTATGCAGTTTATAAATTTTATAAAAGAAATTGGCGCACATTATAACAACAACGATTAGCAAAAGTACATGTGTCCAATATAGGTCTATGTTGCTTGATTCTACTTTGTTAATAACATTCGCAGTGGAATCCACTGTTTTTATGTCAAGAGTCATTTTGCTGGATTTTGTATATTCTTTTTCTTTAGAATTATTTTGTTCTTCTATTGAGAATTTACTGATCGCATTACTGCGCATTAAGATTAACAAATTTCCTGCCTACTTGGTCGTATAGCTTTACGGGCTACACTACTAATCGGGCAGAAAAGGTTCCGCTCAATTTTACAGGGTATGGTTGAAAAAAAAGGTGCATCACAGTGCACTCGCAAAAAAGTATGCAACGCAGTGCAAATGTTAATCTAGAGCTGCTCCGGGATCCAGTGTCGTCTTTGTCGTCTGCTGCGGCTACTCCGGGATCCAGTGTCGTCCGCGTCAGCTGGTCGTCGCCGGCCTGGCTTCGCTGACGCTCCCTCGTAGGTGTAAGAAGCGGCCTGCCACTCACACTTGTGTTATCAGCTGCAGATGTCCTGGGCCTATGGGCTCAGGCGACACCGGTGCTGGTCTTCGCACAGGTTAGTTATTTATCTTCATGCATGTATATTCACATGCCGTAGAGTAGAGGGGTCCGGGGCAGTCTGTAGGGCAGCTTCGTATATTTTTTGGACTTGGCTTGGGACGTGGAGGTATGATTTTGTCTTTATATATTGTTTTTATTTCGTTGGCAGTGGAGTGATTTTCGATAGGGCTCTTTTTCGGCTTGTTCACCTCTTCTTTTAGGAAATCAAGTTCCGCTTGTAGTTTCTGGGCTGTAGCCCACGGCGGTGGTGAATCGTTGGTATATAAAACCCACTTTAGTTGGGCTATTCTTTTCTTCATTCGGTTTTTTATACCGGCCCTTTTCATCGCACTCACTACTCACTTAATTCGTCGCCTTGAACAATATTATGTCCAAGTCTCCAATGTAGAAATGTATAAAGGTCTCCGCTGTGGTGTTGACTGCAGATCCTAGTTGTTTTCCCACGATACATTGCCAGTGCTGGCCATTATTTTTGTTGAAATGCTCCTCAATTGTTCGAGCTATGTCTCCGTTATAATTTTCTCTGTGCTGAAATACGTTATATGCGTTTATTGCATTGAACGCTGCCTCAAACGCTTCGAACTCCAAGTTAGCAGGCACATCGCAACGCCGTATTCCCATTGGTTGAAACATTTATATATTTTTTTTTTTAGTTAACAAAATTTTCCTTGAGGTCCTTCGCTGTCACGGTCGCCATGAAATAAGATCATTCCGCAGATCTCCTTGTTTCCACTATCCCGAGTCCAATTGATAAGTTTAGTTTAATTCCTTTTGGTCTTTATTTATTAAGTTGTTTGGAGCAGCTATGGTGCCGCTCCAATGCTCAAAGAGTTTCTGATTTTTCAATATTTCTTAAGTTTAAAGTTAAGCTAAGTCTCGTAGCTGCGCTGCTCGCAGGCGGCGGCAGAGAGACGGCTATGGATATATGTATTCTTATGTATAAAGGAAATGTACTTATGTACATTGGCTATGCGCTCCCAAGTGGAGGCTCGAGGGGGTATGCGTGTGTTCCGTTTGATACAAATATGCCGACACTAGCACTTTTCTGTGTGCGGGCTAAAGCCCTAGCGATCGGTTCATATTTCGGCCACTTAAGGTTTATGACCGGGACTTTGAATTGTGTAAACATTGCAACAATATATATTACAGTGCGTATTCGATATGTGTGCATACTACAATAGAGCTAACCTTCATTGATAGTGGGAGCATTAAATTGTCTTGCATGGCTACCAGTGGGTCTTTCGTCAGCGCTGATAATGATTTTGTGTTCGTCACAATGCATTATATACAATGCGGTTTTGAACAATCTTACCAATTCATTATGCTCATGGAGAAGATTTTGCAATTGTTCGATAATTTCACGTTTAGTTGCAGTAAAAAATTGCACAGCGGTGATTTAGTTCAACTGCCGAATCATCAATGAAATAGATCTGAAGGAATTTATAATATTTTTTGTTGTGGTGGTAACCCGCTCGGCGGTGAACTTGCCCTTGAATCTTACTGTTGGGATACAATTTTGAAAAAATGAAAGTTTTTCATTTTGATAATAGAGAGACGCCATTACCTTATAGCTTGGATTGTAGCCTGGTTGATGAACAACCTCGGCTCCAAATGACGTCATTTGAAAGCATTCGTTATATTTTTGTGCAAGCTTTAGGAAACTGTTTGATTGGGCCGAATTTCCATGTAGTAGCGAATACAATGGCTCTGGTGGATGAGCCAAAACGGGCAATTTAATTTTGCCACCTGCACAGCATAAGCCAGGGTTTTCCAATCGAAACTTCAGTGCATTGCAATGCTGACATACGACAGAAAATGAACAAATAACAACGCAGCTATGATCTCTTTAGAGAGTTTCAGAATTGTATGCGAATGGAGCGCGATTCAAGTTTTCATATGCGGTTCGTCTTCCTCTATTATTTTGTCGTGCTTGAGGTGGGGTTTGTGCAGCGCGAAGCTGTGCCGTTTTGGCACGTGTCAATGCATTTAGTGCATTGCAATGCTGACATACGACAGACAATGAACCAATAACAGTGCAGCTATGATCTTTGTAGGGTGTTCCAGAATTGAGTGCGAATGCCGCGCGATTCCAGTTTTCATATGCGGTTCGTCTTCCTCTATTATTTTGTCGTGATTGAGGTGGGGTTTGTGTAGCGCGAAGCTGTGCCATTCTGGCACGTGTCGATGCATTTATTTCTGCACGTTCCTCTTGCGTCCGGCTATTACGGAAATTCTGACTACTTATTGCATTGCGCGAACGCCGTACAAATCTTGATCGTCTAACAGCAGGCATTATTTCCAATTGTTTAAGCTCACTCGATTTTTTTGTTGAAATATTTTTTACCGACTTCATCGATACACAATATCAACGCAGCTATGATCTTTGTAGGGTGTTTCAGAATTTTAAATACAACAGGGTGTACATCTGTTGAGCCGCAAGCGACTTTTCCAGAAGGTTTTCCCAAAATTATGTAATAACCTTCTTCTGGCAATAACAAACAACTGAAAACAAAGAATGGTGTCGCGGGACACCACAAAGAAACGAAGCTTTTTTACATATAAGCCCATTCATGTCATGCCCATGTATATATATGTACATATATATATAAATAGTTTATAAATAAATAAATTTTATAAATTTTCATATTTTAAAATAATCCTATTTATGCAGTTAAGGTCCTTGCCCGTTCGCTTGCGTGCAAACAGCTGACTTTGGCATGAACTTCCGCGAGGATCGAACACTATGACGATTTTAGGTATGCCACGTTGATGGTCACTCTATTTTGAATATATCCAGACTAAAATCTGTATTTGGGCAAGTTTAGTATTTAGTCATAAATAATAAAATTCCAGACACAAACACAAAGTATGTAATAACTCTTCAGTCGCAGCAACAGGCATTTATCGTAAATAAAAAATCAATTACCAGGTCAAGCGAATATGCATAGTCTGCTGATACGAAGAAATGAAACGTCGACGTGATACGTCAAATACACATGAAAGATTCTGTAACTCTTGGGAATCTTCCTGATCTTTTCTCACGAAAGTTCCGTTACTCTTGGGAGCCTTACTCGACACTGTCATCGAACGGGAAAGTTCCGTAACTCTTGGGAAACTTCCTCGACACTGTCATTGAACAGGAAAGATTTCGCAGCTCTTGGGAATCTTTCCACGTCGCTTCAAGAATCAGCGACAGTTTCTGATGCATTTTCGCCCAACGAACACGTCCTCCGTGATACGTCCATCACAGGAAAGAATCCGTAACTCTTGGGATTTTTCCAGAATTTTCTCTTGCCATAAAATATTGGTGGGACCAACCGGGAAAGTTCCGTAACTCTTGGAAACATTCCTGGACATTTTCATCAAAGCGGAAAACTCCTGTTCTAGAACTCTGAATTCTAGAAATCCTCCAAGTCTATTGACCATTTGTTAATTCCTTCGACCACACCTCGGCACAGTGTAAGATTTTGCCAATCTAGGGCGCCTTAATTCAATAACTTTCGTATTTTTTGAGATATCAACTTGAAACTTGAAATGAACATTCTACAAAGCCCAAGGAATTGCATAGATATAAGAAAATGGGCATTTTTGTGGGCGATGAAATTAAAAAAAAATTCATTTCAAAACATAAAAATTAAAAAAAATATATATATAAATATATTAAATATATAAATATATAAATATATAAAAAAAAAAAAAAAAAAAAAAAAAAAAAAAAAAAAAAAAAAAAAAAAAAAAAAAAAAAAAAAAAAAAAAAAAAAAAAATAAAAATATATAAATATATATATATATAAATATATATAATATTAATATAAATTAATAATAAGGAGGGGGAGGGGGATTAACTATGAGAATTCCCTCGCCACTGTCTCCCATAGATACTAGCCGGGTGGCTGATAGCGAATATCCAGTGCGCCGTTGGCTGGTACTGGTCACTCCGTGGCGGCCGGTTGGCCTGGTAAATTCCAATGTTGAGATAGGAAGATTATGTTGGAAGGTTGACTTCCCTTCAATACTGCTGGCCTAGAAACTCAGTCAGTATAATAATTAATAAATGATTTAACGACGAAGTGTCGGAGATTCATTGATACGAGCTTGTGCTCTTTATTTATTGAATGTCAATTATGAACTAAAACTTAAAGCTAACAATAAGTGGACTCATAGCGGCCTCTGCAATTGGCAGAGCTTGCCGGCTATGCACGAGCTTCCGGCCAGACGCTGTGTCAGCAGTTTGGCCGGAGCGAGCTTTAGGGCGATCGGTCATTGCCGTCGCCAAGTTGGCTTAGTTAACTACTCCCCCCTCAGGAATAAGGAATAAGGTGGATTTCCTGGCCTGGGTGACTCGCCGATAGGTTAGGCCGACGCAAATCAACGCGCAGCAAACTGCTCCAGCAATTAGGACTATCTGGTGTGAGCGATAGTTGTTGACATCCTCCCCGAATCTTTTAATGTGTTCCAGGTTACGCTCACTCAATCGGTGAAGGTAAGGGAGGCTAAGTATGTTATGTTCCAGAGTGATATTGAGGGAGGGCGAGCTAGCCACTCCTGGGACCCTTATTCGGGCCACGTCATAGCTGGCATACCGGGTTTCGTTAACCGTGGCACATTCGGCAAAGGTGACGAGGTGAGTTCCTCGTAGGTGAACGCAGGTGCCATTGTCCACGCACACATGAGCCGGGCGATCGTTGATGATGATGATACCTTCGTCCACGAAGGTGACCGGATGCAGGTCGTTGTGTTGGATGTCGCAATGTGCAACACCTCCAGCGTGGAGTTCTTGGGCGCATGATCTTCTTTGCGCCAGTCGGCAGAAAGTGGCTCCCGTTGTTATTGAGCAATTCTTGACTGTATGAATTTCTCCGTTACAATCCGCAATGACCTGGTCCTCCAGTCTAAGCATCGTGTCAAGGTGTGACACGGGGAAAACTGTGATTTTAATGCAGGCTGATTTAACTTTAGGGAATTTGATAATAAAGTGCAAAATGTTAACGGACTGTAATATTTTGACGGACGCAACGGACAGAATGTCTTTAATGGGGGTATCGGTGGGCTCCTCAATCCACACATTTTCCAGGTCTGCATTATCTAGGATGCTAGGGCTAACGATATTGACTTTAGCAAGAGCTATTGCGAGCAATAGATTCTGCAGCTCCATTGCAATCATCCTATTACGAGACTATAACATCTCATACAGGTGTCCCGAGTCAATTTGGGAGTCTTTAGCCGACCTCAGAATTTGATTAACAGTGGCGGTGATACTATTGATTTGTTCTTGTACTTTATTGTTAATGTTTACCTGTCTATTGTTTGCATTTATGAGTTACAACTCGGTAAGTTTAATTTTCTCAAAATCCTCCGCGTCTGGCGTTCCCGCCACTACCTTTAACGCCGTCCCTAAGAAGTCTAAACTCCTAGCTACCCTATGATGGATGCTCAATGATTCGAGCAGGTCACGCAGGTGAGCGACATCTACGCTCAAAAGTTTCTGCATGTGCGACTGGGGGAACATGTCAAGCATGCCACCAGTCTCTTCCACCACGCGCCTATACTCTGAGAGATTTGCTGAGTGTCTCACGAATGCAAATTCTTCCCATACTAAAATTCGACCATCAATGATGGGAATGTACTTGGCTTGCGAGTAGTCCGTGACGGATTACGGATTACGGATTGGTTTTATTGTCATTCTTAATATACTAGGTTAACAGTTTTACAACCTATGTAACAAATTATGATTACTCAAGTTGACAAAGCTCGAGGAATTAAATTAAGGAATAATTCTATAGTGTCTTGTGCTTTATAGCTTATCCAGACTAATAACATTTGTGTGTGTGTGAGTATATGTGTATTATCTTACATTGGTTTGCATTAGAGTATATATGATATCGAGATCATCCATTTGTTTGCTTGTGTGTTTTATATACAGTTTCGGGAAAAAACTCATTATGAGTGCAAAAACCCGGTATTACATTGAGCGTGTGTGTTTTGTGTGTTTTTAACTTATACTAATTACTAGCTACTAACTAATGACTAAGGGGTGGAGGGGGGGGGGTGTGCTAGGGAAAAATGAGGAAAATATAAGAAGAAATAATAGAACAATTATCTAATTAATTAATTAATTAATTTAGATATCATGATTTTTTGTAGGCATATATAAGTATATATGATGTAGATATATAAATATATATATATATAGTGTAAATAGAATAAATTCTGCTGAAAATAGATAAGTTGAAAGTAATCATGTATGTATAGCCAGTTTAATAATATTAATCGCTATTTATTGATTGACGTTGTAAATCAGTCTTGCTGTTGCATTTAGTCGCCTAGGGCGATGATAGAAAATGAGATTGCCATTACAATCTCTAATTAGTCTTTTTAGTTTCAGTTGTTGTATATGTTTAATGGTAAGATTGTATGACGTTTGGTTTATTCGCATGGGGGCCTGCCTAACGCTATCTGCAATTAGCTTATTGCTATGACTTTGGTTGTTTTCTATGAATTTTTCTATTATTTGAAAGGATTGCACATCCACCCGCTTGGTTTTGGCAATTTTGTAGAGCTTACTATTATTGATATAGTGGCGTGTATTACTGTCTCTGGCAGCATTCCCAACAGCTCTGCGTAGGATTTTGCGTTCAAAGAGTCGTATGCTTTCCATTAGATGGGATTGTATAGAGAACCATGCGATATGGCCATAGATCATGGTTGGTTGTAATAGTTTTTTGTAGATGAGTGATTTAACTCTTGTTAGCCGTTGATTCGGCGTTACTTTCGTTGTGTTCAAGGCTCCATATATTCCATACTCCCAGGTATTTCAGGGTGTTCTCATTCTTTATTCGTACATTTCCATTTATGTATATACATGGTTTGAAATACCGGGAGTTCTCTACAATGTCTTCGAGCCTTGGCCCTCGGAACATGCAGCCAACACACTTGTCCGCATTCAACTTTAGACGCCATTTTTTGAAATAATCGCATAGTTGATCCAGGTAGCAGTTCATGTCGATTTCAGTACTAGCACTGCGCGCACCCGAGGCCAACAGCAAAACATCGTCGGCATAGATAAGAGGCTGGATCTGTGCCGTAGATAGAGAGTTAGGGTCACGTATATACTGGGGGAAGTCCGCCAAGTATATATTGTAGAGGATAGGGGCCAGTAGTGAGCCCTGTGGCACTCCAGCCGTTATGTCCCTAATTAAAGAAAACTCTTCCCCATTTGGACTTGAAACAAAAAAGGTTCTATTTGTTAGATAGCTATATATTGTTTTGACCAGCTGCTGATCAAAATTGAATAGTGCTGCCATTTTATACACGAGCCCGTTTGTCCATACGGTGTCGAAAGCTTTTTCGAAATCGAGTGCGCACGCAATCGTTGCTTTGCGCTCGACTAGCTTATCGAAGATGAAGTTATTGGCTACAGCTAGGGCATGGCTGATTGATGAGCCATCTCTGAAGCCGAATTGATAGTCGCGAAGGATAGCATTCGTATCTAGATGCTGCTTTAGTTTATCGAATAGCATTCGCTCGTATAGCTGGCTGATGGCAGATAATATTGTTATAGGTCGAAAGTTCTTCAGCCCGTTCACTTGACTGCTATTGTTGTTTGGTTTGGGAATTGGCATAATTCGGCCACGTTTCCACTGAGTGGGAAAGTAGCCATTGTTAAGGCAATGGTTGAGTAGTTTCGCAACATGTTTTAGTACTGGGAGATTGCAATGCTTTAGAAGATAATTGCTAGTACTGTCCGGCCCTAGCGCCCTTTTGCCGTTGTTTAATCGGATGTATTCCAGCAATTGTTCAGCTGTTGTGAAGCCATAGCTACTAATGTCATCAGCACCGGCATCTGCAGCATGCAGATCACCGCCAGCATCAGCACCAGCACCATCGGCACTACCACCCCCACCAACACCATCATCATCATGACGATGACGATGGTGATGCTGCCAACGATGATGATGATGAAAGTTTTCATCACCATCGCTGACACCATCACCAGTGCCATGCCGATGATGATGATGATGATGATGATGACGATGATGACGATGATGACGATGATGATGATGATGATGACGATGATCCGAACGCCGACGATGCCAATCCCAATGGCCATCAGCAGTTCGGGTTGAGCTGAAATTAATCATTGGCCTGGCTGGTGCCTGTATGAAGACTTCATTAACGAAGTCTTCAACAAGCACAGCATGTTGGGCTGTTGTTGAGTTGCTATTGGACATTTGATCATTTTGTTTGTGTGTTCTTTCAAAGTGCCAGGCAAGAGCATTGACCTTCTCAAATGGAGTCTCGAGGACTTCATGAGTGTCAATGTCTATAGCAGTTAGCTCACTAGGTGTTAGCCTTACAGCTCGTTCAAAGCCGTCGCAGTTGGCGCCATCAGGGAGTAACTTTCTCAGGCTAATGTCCTTCGGTCTAATGTTCATTGTTTGTCGTTCAATGAAATCGAGATGGCATTTTTCGATTTCATTGCCGATTAACAAGGACAAAATCGAAATCAATTTCCTGAGTCCGTTACTCTCGTTGGTCGGCAATGAGAGACGTCTACGATATAGACGTCGTCTCAGCATACGTCGGCATTGAACCAGCCGGAAGCAACGGTTGGACAGTTTGACAATCTTTCGTGGCTTTGATGGATCAAGAATGTGCCTAGGTATTGCATCATGATTTTCTAATGCCAATTTGAAGGCTTCTGAAAGTTGTGCAACATGCGCATCAATATCAGCAATGCTTAGATTAGCATCGTTTGCTATCGGTGCTATGTTGCTCAAAATTATTGCATTCCACTTCAAATGGTCCATTCTCTTAAAGTCTAGAATGCTTTTTGGATCCATTAGAATTGGGCAGAAGCGTTCAAATTTCAGTTCGGCCATTATGCCGAAATGATCTGAGCAGAAATCTTTAATCACATTGCAGTGGTAGGTTCCATTCGCATTAAGAGGTAAATCAATGGATGAGATGAGAAGGTCTATGGATGTATGATTGTCATTAAGTGGATTATGACGTGTAGGTTCTATTGTTGGGTTTAGTATTAGATTCGGTTGGTCTCTAAGCCATTCGAATAGGACTCTCCCATTTCCGTTAATGTGACTCGGACTATGGGATGGCAAATGCCAAGATGGATGCTTAGCATTCACATCTCCACCAATCAGAATGAGGTGATCCATTGAATCACTTTGAATGTCGGATATGAGAGAGTCAAGATCCGAGATGAGAAGAGGGTCATTAGGCCTGTTGTAAAGTGCAATAGCCACTATTGTTTTATTGGCAGTTGCCATTGCTGTTGTTGTTGCTACTGGTTGATATTCAAGTACTATTGCGATTGCTTCAAGTTTCTTGAGGGGTCTGAGTTCAATTGTTCTGTATTGGATACCGTTGGGAATACAGATGCCCACAGATGTACCGGGATTGTTTGCCGTTGCGCCTCTTCTGCGCACAATGCGAGTGTCTGTGGCAGCCGCATTTGTTTGCTGCCTAATGAACTGATATCTGGTTAATTCAATTTTGTTACGTTGGCTCAATCTGTGCTCGGCTATGAGCATAATGTTTGGCCGATGGAAGTTTAGGAAGTTGTTAAGCTCATGCCTCTTTTGTAGAGACACGAGAGAGTTGCAATTTTGAAATATGCATTTGATTTTATGCATTAAGTGCAGATGGCGTTGACATAGTCGAAGTTAATGCCATTTGCATGATAAAGTCTAGCAGAATTTGCTGTTTCTGATGTCTGAGATCGATCGTATTGGTGGCCTGGATATTAGCATATTTGCGCAGTATATCCTTCATGGTAGCCATACATTGAAAGATGTCAGCACCAAAAAACTCGATTGCATCCCTATTGATTGTTTCTAACGAGATGGATGGAGCAGAACTGATGTTTGTGTTAGATGCTAGCCTAGCTTGCATGTGTTTGTGTAGGGCTATGTTTGTTGTTGCTATCGGTTGCCGAGTAGCAGCAGCGAATTTTTTATTGTTAATATTGTTGTTATTATTGTTATTGTTGTTAAATAACGAGGCGAAAGTTTTGTTATTTTTGATTAGAGCATTAGCTCTACGAACTGTTCCGTTATTCTTTTGATTTGCTAATGTTTCCTTTCGTTGCTTAAGTTTTTCAACATATTCTAGTCGTACTGGACAGATTTTTGCATTAGCAGTATGATCACCTAAGCAATTGACGCATTTTACATGCCTAATTTGTTTGCCATTGCTGTCAACTTCATTAGTTTTTTGTATCGCACACGTGCCTGGCAGGTGTGTTTCTAGACATTTGACACAGCGATGTGCCATATTACAGTTGCTAGCTACATGAGTGAAGCGTTGGCAATTGTAGCATTGCCTAAGTTGATTCTTATCCTTTTTTAGTCCCTCAATACTAATGCGACAGTTTAGAAGGGTTCTGAATTGTAATACGTGTTGTACATGATCGGCATTGCCGATCTGTATTAACCAAAAGCGGTTCTTCAACGGCTTGACCGTTGTTATATTAACATTTGGTAAGGCCTCCATAAGGGCTGATTTGATATCGTCAGCGTCATACGCATCTATTGGCACTTTTTTAATAATTAAAGAGAATTGTTTAAGTTCGTCTGGGGTATATGAATAATAGTGGACTTTTCTATTTTTTAGTTCATTCTTTACGCTAATAAAGTGTTCTAGACAATGGACTTTAATGTTAATGAGATTTTTATTAATTATATTCAAAGTAAACTGGCTATTTGCAATGATCTCTTTCAACATACCAGTAGCCTCTTTGGGTGTTAGATTATAAGCTGCAATAATTGGTATCCGCTTCTTCCTTGTTGCTGATGGAGATGAAGATGATGATAATGGAGGGGGGGCAGCGGTGGGTGCTGCTGTTGTTGTTGCTGCTCCAGTTGTCATCTTCTTCATTGGCTTGATCTGCGTTTTGATTACTGTTGCTGCTGGTCGACGAGTAGCTGTGGTCATCATTGTTGTTCTAGTTGCAGTGGAGGGAGCAGCAGTAGTAGCAGTAGTAGCGGTTGCAGCTCCTTTCCTTGTTGTTGTTGTTGATGCAGCTGCTGCTCTCATTGCCGCAGCCATGCGAGATGTTGATGGACCGTTGAGGTGGCAGTCGTCAATAAGATCTTCATCGTTGTCGCTGTCAATGTCCATATGCGTTTGCATGGCGTTGACGTTGACCTTTTCCTTGTTGTTGTTATTGATGATGGCTTTGTTGTTGTTGCTTTTGGCCATCTTCTTCTTTGACTGTAGCGGAGGAAAGTTGGCTTGCAGTACCTCATCGATGCCATCGTCGTCGTTGTTGTCATCATCATCGTCGTCTTCAACGGCGAGATGAGTGAAGCGATTGTTGTTGTTAATATTGCCGTATAGCTGTCGCACATTTGTTTTGTAGCCCATTTCAGCAAGTTGATCGACAACGCGGCGAGTTCTGGTTGCCTCCGCCAGTTGTTGACGCAACAGTTTTATTTCGGAGCGTAAGATGTTTAGCTCGTCGTCGTTGCTCCTGCTGCTGCTGTTGTTGTTGGCAGGTGATGTGGCAGTTGAGGTGGGAACGGCGGTAGCAGAAGCATTAGTATTGCCCCCGCCGTTCTTCTTCTTGCCTTTCTTGTTTTTGTTCATCTTGTTGCTGTTGTTGTTGCTGTTGCTGTCGCTGTTGGTTGTAGTAGCGGCAACAATATTGTTGGTAATATTGCTACCACCATCGGCGACGGCCAGGATGTCTTCCTCGACGTCATCATAGTTGTTATTGTTACTGTTGCTGCGGTGATCATCGTCGTCGTCGTCGTCGTTGTCAGCAGCAGCAGCAGCGGCAGCGTCATCATTATAAATACTTCTGGCAGCATCATTGTTGTTGTTGTCTTCTCCGTCGGATGCTTCTCCCTCGCTGCTGAAGAGATTGGCAGAGACGATCGATGATAGCGATGAAGATGAAGAGGTTCCAATATGTTTCCTCTTTAATGTTGATAGCAGCCCAGCCGCTATTTGGGTTATTTGAGGCGAAGTTGTTG
Source organism: Drosophila anomelani (assembly GCA_035045905.1). Lineage (NCBI taxonomy): Eukaryota > Metazoa > Arthropoda > Insecta > Diptera > Drosophilidae > Drosophila > Drosophila anomelani. The sequence goes on along the minus strand of JAWNOO010000027.1, from coordinate 123,608 downwards.
TTGGCGTTGACTGCGCAGTTCCACCAACTGGCATGGCATCTGAGCTGGCCATGTTCTCCCTCGCCGCATTATTGTTGTTGCTGTTGTTGATATCACCACCGCCCTCCACTGTTGTTGGGGGGGGAGTAGCGGCAGTTGTTGTAGGCGCTGCTTGAACTACTGTTGTAGTAGCAGCATCATTAATATCAGTAGTAGCTGAGTTGGCATTTATTGTAGTAGCCGAACGGCGTGCACTTACCCTTACACCTACGGCCGTAACGATTGGGGGGCTCGTAGGGTGTTCAGGATTGTTGTGTGCTAGCTTCACTTTAACTTTGGCCTTGCGCCCCATAGTGGTGGATACGCAGCCAGGTTGCGGTTGATATTGTTGTTGATTTTGGCACTTTGTAATGTTTGTATTCGCTGTTAGTCGCTTTATGCTTATATTGTTCAGACTTTGTTTCACTACATACGTATAATTCAGCTTACGGTTTAAGCTTAGCTTGCGTTTGTATTGTTCAATTGTCACATTTGGTTCACAATCGTGATCATAATCCCGAGATGCGACTGCGGTTGTAGTGGTTGTGGACGCGTTCGCGGTCACCGAAAGCGGCGCCGATGCCGCTAGCACGTCACTAAGCGCGTGTTCTGGCACACTCAGCTTGCCAGTTGGTATTCACAAAAAATGGTTGATAATCAATAGTTAATCGTAGTAGATATAATTTGAACTAGGCACTAGTAGGTTAATATGTTTATTTTTTTTAATATATATATGTTTTTGTGTTTAATTGTATAGCTTCACTTCACGTTTTTGTTTTTGCATATAGCTTGTATCAAGAAGTTTTGCGCATGGCAGTGGTGGTGTTTGGATGACGGAAAGAATTTATTTATTTTAATTCTCTTATTTGGAATTGAGAAATTCCGTTTTTAATTCTTCCGCCACCCTGAATTGGCCAACCAACTGGCCAATCAATCACACAAAAGATTTTAGTTCGCTGTTGATTGTATGTTATTCGTTGGCAACACGATCGCGAACTGACATCACGCAAAGTTTATATAGTTGGAATTCAGACAAAGCTTTCAGGTCTTAAGACCGCACTGCTTCTTCTCCTTCACTCTTCACTATTCACTCTTTCTGTCCCTGTCTTTTTTTCACCACTCGCGCATCACACTTGTCGCACTGGCCGCTCGGCCCAAACTGAGTCCGTGACGTGTGCCGATGTTAGGGTCAAAAGGAATAACAGAGGTACCAAAGTGAACCTGTAATATTCGGATTTATTGTAGAGTTTTTCAAAATTTAAGTAGCCCACCACCAAACATGTAAAATAAAGCGTAGTGAATAAAATGGGTATAAATAAATAATGAACAAAAAAAATATAATGATAATAATAAAACGTATGCCAAGTGGCTAAAGGCAAAAAATATAAAAAAATGGAAAAAACGATGCCCAGTGGCTAGGGATAAAAAATGCAATAATAAAACCTATGCCAAGTGGCTAAAGATAAGAAATATAAAAAATGGAAAAAATTACGCCAAGTGGCTAGGAATGAAAAATATAAGAAATATAAAAATTATCAGACGAATATCGGTACGACCAAACTTCGTCTACCTAAGGTTGTCCTTGTGGACCACCCTCCCCTTAATGAGGACTGTGGTCCCCATGTCCGCTTCCACAACTTTCTCTTCGCACAATGGAGAGAGTTTGTCTAATTTGATTTTACCAGGACTTTTTCGCCAACCTTGAACACCCTGTTTTGTCGGGAAGCATTTCCCTGTTCCTGAGCTTATCTTGGGCAAGCTTTATTTTATCCTGAACCTCATACAGCGGCTCATCCGACTGTGTTTGAACTACATCGGCCGGCCTCTTGTCGATGACCGACTGAATAGATTTGTTGTATCTGGCAGTGGCCAGCAAGACTAGCTCAACGGTGTCACTGATACCTTTATCGATTTTAAGGCATCTGGCGAGCTCCACTAGAGTGCTGTGGAAACGTTCCACTTGTCCGTTTGAGACACTGTGGAGGGGCGGTGCGATTGAAACGCTGACGCCGAAATGGTTTTCCAGCATGGTCAAAATTGTGTGCGAGCTTAAGGATGGTTCGTTGTCGCAATATATGACTCTGGCTTTAGGGAAAACATTCATCAGCATTAGTAATGCCGGTTTGAGATCCTCTATGGTTCTAGAAGGAACTGGTTGGACCATGGCAAATTTCGAGAATTTGTCAATGCATGTATGAAAATACTTTTTGTCCGTGGAGAAAATGTCTATATGTAGCATTTCCCCCACATGAGATGGGACTGGCGTCTCACCAAGCTCATGCTTTTTGGGATGTCTATTGTATTTGGCCTTAGCGCATGTCCTACAATTAGCGACGATTTCGCTCGCTAGTTTAGCCATTTTTGAGAAGTAGTACTCTGAGAGTACCTGTTTTACATTCTCCTGGGCCGATCTGTGAGCCCTGTTGTGCTCAACAGTGAGGACTTCTCGTCTCTCGGCGACTGCAAAAATGTCCGTTACACGGTTTTTGCAGTGCCAAAACTTAGTGGACGGGAATTGTCGAACTAATTCGTCCTGTATCATTGCGAGCGTATGCAAATCGCAGTGAATGGCGTTTACGCCTTTAGGAATGATAATATTCGCGAGCTCTTCAAGCAACGCTTCCTTGCAAATGAAGTCGATGCTATGTCGTCTCTTGTTTCCAAAGAGTACGAAGCTGCGTTTAGACGGAAAGCGTGCTTCCTTCAGAGTTATCTGATTTTGAAAGCAATTCAAAGGCTTGTCCGTGGTTTCGATTGTGTGGGTAAGCGACAGCTCACTGTGAATTGTAGCTGCGCTTGAAAAAGCTTCTTCCTCTCCCAGAACGTTAAGTTGCTGTCTTGAGAGGGCATCCGCAACGAGGTTCTCTTTGCCGGGCTTGTAAAAAATTTTGGCGCCGGACTCGTCGATGCGAGCTTTCCACCTTTTGATTTTCGCATTCGGATTTGATTCATGGTTGGTGGTCAGTAAAGATATTGATATCTCTAACTGCATATAAGTAATGGCGCAACTTGGCCAACGCCCAGACTATTGCTAACAGCTCCCTTTCATTGGTAGCATAGTTAACCTCCCTGTCCTTTAAGGTTCTAGAGATCATAGTAATGGGCCGTCCCTCTTGGGATAGTACCGCGCCGATGCCGTATGCTGAGGCGTCCGTCGTTAGATCAAACGCCTTTTTATAGTCTGGGTACCTGAGGATGACATCCTCCGAACCCAGAATATTACGCAGTTTATGAAAGGCTAGCCGCTGCGGCTCGCTAAACTGCACCTGGATGTTTTTGGATCTGTGTCTGCTGACACTTCCATTTTCTCCTTTGAGAATCTCCGAAATGGGCCTAGCTACTGACGCAAAATCTTTAATAAAGCATCTATAATAACTGGCTAGGCCAAGGAATGATCTAACCTCAAACACATTTTTTGGTTCAGGGAATTCTTGAATTGCCTTGATTTTTTCTGGGTCATTTGTAGCCCCTTTGTTGGTGACTATGAAACCCAAAAAGCTAACGCTCTTTCTGAAGAACTTAGACTTTTGTGTTGATACTCTCATGTTAGCCTCGTATAGGCTCTTGAGAACCCAATCTACGTGCTGTATGTGGGAGTTTTCATCTTCCGAGAAGACGATTACATCATTAACATAAACATAGCAGAATTTGCCGATCTGCTCTCGCAGTATGTCGTCTATAGTTCTTTGGAAAATGCTAGCAGCATTTTTTAGTCCAAATGGCATTCTGCGAAACTCGTACTTTCCTCCGTTAACGGAAAAGGAAGTTTTTTCACGGTCGCGTTCCGCCAGCGTGATCTGGTGGTAGCCAGATTTCAAATCAAGTGTAGTGAAGTATTTGGCCTTGCCTAAATTCCCTAGTATCATAGAGATATTTGGCATGGGGTAGCGATCTGGTATCGTTCTCTCGTTCAATTTGCGAAAGTCCAATACGAGGCGCATTTTACGGTTGCCCGTTTCGTCGGTGCCCTTTTTGTCTACTACCCATATTGGGTTATTGTAGGGGGATTTCGACTTTTGTATTATTCCATTTTTTAGCAGCTCTCGAATTTCGCTATTGACGAAGTCAGCCGCTCCCATTGGGTATGGGTAGAGTTTGGCATAAATGGGCTCCTCATCAACCGTTCTGATGGGAGCTACCACCGCCGTGTTGTAGGGCAAAGCCTCATTGGGGTCCGCAAAGGCTTTTTTCCTGTCGCGGAGCATTTTCAAAAATGCGTTTCTAACTAAAGGTGGTGCATCTGAGCAGTCCACTTCAGTGAAATAGACATCGGGGCACGAGTGGAAATCAATTTTCTCTTCTCGATTGCCCCATTTGAGATGGCCGGAGGCCAGACAAAGCGATACCCCAGCCTGTTTAAGTAGGTCGAGGCCGATGATCGCATGAAAGGAAGACAAGTCAGGTAAAATGAAGAACGTGGCCTTCAAATTGAAAAGTTGTACGAAGCATTTCTTCGTGATTGTGGTAACGCCGTGAATGCAATGGATTTTAAAGGGGGTTTCGACCGGTATGCTTTTCAATCCTTCATAAGGACGGATGAAATTTTTAGCAGCGCCCGTATCAATAAGAAATTTCATATCTATCCCCGCTACTCTTCGTCTGATGACGGGTAGCAAGGATTTTCCCCTAAAAAATGGATGGCATCGGAGTCGTACTCGCAGATGGCGTCATCGTCAATTTCTTGAGCCGCGGTAGCGGCTGTAGTGGTGTATGTCTCACCAGTCTTCTCGGTGCTCTGGGTAATGTGACTTACCCTTTGCCTTTTGTGGGGGCCCGATTTGTCGGACGCCCGGCTGCGTATGCCGGCGCCTGTGATGGCTTTTGCATCCTAGACATAGAAGGATCCACCTCCATAGGCTCTGGCGTGTTCTCGCGACGCCTTTCATTGTAAGGGGCAGAGTGCACCTGAGCTCTATATGTTTTAGTAAAATGTGGGTTTTTACCCGCACTTACTTGAGAATGTGTCTGATAGGGAGTTTGTTGGCGTTCTTGCGCCTTTGGAACTTGTTTCCTGTCCCTATCTTCTAGACTCTTTGCAAACGATGTTGCGAAGCTGTACCTTTCATGGTTTGATTCTACTTCCTGGGCTAATGCCAACGCTGTTGGCATGTCCTTCGGCTTTGCCGAGAAAAGGACATCGGAAAGACTGCGCTTGAGGCCCGAAATAAATACACGGAGCGCATCGTCCCGGAATTTGTCACATAAAGTTCTTGCCGCCGCGTTGTCGTATGATATGGGAGCCTTATTTGTGAGCAAGGTGAGTTTTTTCTCTACCTCGTCATAGTACTGAAGGAGTGTGAGGCTTCCCTGTCTGAGGGTGCCAATCTCCTGCTCGATGACGTGAATCTGGCGTTTGTCACTGTATGTGAAATCGAGACGGTCTATGATCGCATCGAAATTCAATACAGTGCCGAACGAAGATAGCACTGCATCGGCAGGGCCTCTAATTTTACTCCTGATTATAACTACTGCCTGGTAGTGGCGTGAGCTATCTACATATTTCTCAAATATGAAATATGCTGCTTTAGCTGCTTGTCGCCAAGAGACGTATGTGTCCTGTGCTCCCGTAAATTCGGACAAGCATTTGACTGCATCTAAAGGCTCATTGCACTGAATATTGCCTTTAATGTCAATGGGTTCGTAAATTTTGATTGCAGGAACCGGCGCCGGTGTGACTTGCACAGCTGCGATTTGAGCGGCCAATTGATTTATGGTCTGGCGCATATGTTCTTTCCTACGCTGATCTTCGCCAGCCTTTTCTTTTAAGGCATTGGCGACGGCGGCCTGAATGACCGCCTGAAGCTGATCTGCATTTATGGCCATATTTGTGTTAGTAGCGGCACTAGTGAAAGCCTGCATGGGCGTAGATGTAATAGGTTTCCTATAGGTTTTCTCACTGTCCGACTCTGAGTCGCTATTTGGTTTTTTATCCCTGTAAGCTAGGAATAGGGAGCTCATGGGTGGCTAAGTTAAATTCCACTAACAAAGAGTCGCAGGTCTAAGCAGCGATACATAAACAAAATTGCCACAATAAATGAGGAAATGAACGAAGCTAAACAGAATCGGAATAAAGTCAAAAGATCTCGGCAGCCGAGCTGTCGTTGTGATAAACAAATAAGCGAAGCTACAAAGAATAAATATATGAAAGTGGGGAAGCAATAAAAAAAAATAATAAAAACCCAAAGATTGTTGCGAAGCTAACACAAAGAATTTAGGTGTAAGCAAAAAATACAATAAAATTAAATTTTAATAATTTAACGAGACAGAATTAGTCGCCGATAAAATTGTTTAAATAAATAAACGATTTATTAATTCTTCAGCAGCGCCCTAGCGCTAATGTGAGACATAAAATATGCGTGTTTAAATGCATGGCTAGACGCAAATGAAACTAATAATTTTAATTTATTTAAATTAAATGCAAACAATACACAAAATAACACATATAATATCACCAATTCACTTGTAAAAAAATAATGAGTGTGAATACGAATTTGTGTTTTTTTGGAGCTGAAGAGAATACTCTTCCAGCGAGTTATATTTATTAAAAAAATGTAAATGCAACTGCAGACACCGGGAAATGTTTGTATTGAAGTGTTCACTTACATGTTCCCCGATTTTTTTAACAAATGGGTAATTCCTGTTGGGCGCCAATTAATAATAAGGAGGGGGAGGGGGATTAACTATGAGAATTCCCTCGCCGCTGTCTCCAATAGATACTAGCCGGGTGGCTGATAGCGAATATCCAGTGCGCCGTTGGCTGGTACTGGTCACTCCATGGCGGCCGGTTGGCCTGGTAAATCCCAATGTTGAGATAGGAAGATTATGTTGGAAGGTTGACTTCCCTTCAATACTGCTGGCCTAGAGAATTTTAAACAATTTCATTTTTTTTTTATAATTTTTAACATTAAAAAAGTATTTTATTTTTTAATTCGGTGACAATTTTTTTTTTAATTTTGTGTGTTTGGATATAGGCTAATGTTTTTAGCTATAACTTTAAGATTACAAGTCAAACCATTAAAAGCTAGGGCTTATATTGAACATAATTGACTGAGAAAGAATAAAAACGTACGCTTTTTTTTTTAATAAAAAAAATGTAATAATACCATTTTATAAAGAAATTTTACAGCTTTTTGGCCATCAAGCTTATTTGATTCGAGTTAGTTTCAGAGCTATTGTAACCGTATTGATCTTAAGACAATAGTTGGGTACATTTTCTGAAAGCTCTTAGTACCTAATTTTCGGTGGTGTTAAAAAATGTTAAAGAAATATACATATCATATAATTCTTAGCACCTCCATAAAATCACCATTCGTATTTATAAATTTCTGCCTTTATCTTTCCCAAATCTTCGAAATTTATTTGGAAATTCAAAAAATAGTTTGGAAATATGTTATTGCAATATAAAATTACCAAATTACCAAATTACTCGATGCAATTGAAAAGACTAAACTTTGTAAACTGATGCTCGCTGCCCAATGGAAGTTTGCAGGCATTCCTAACGTTCCACTTTAAAAATCTTTATCTTCAAATCAAAAGTTTTAACTTGGTTTTGATTTTGATTTCCTCAAAGTTGAACATTTCTAAAAGTGCAGCTTAAAGCACATCGCCGCCAAAAATATTTTTTTTTTTTAATAAAGGCGCTCTAGATTGGCAAAATCTTACACTGTGCAGAGGTGTAGCACAAATTCATCGCTGTGAGCAATCGCGTCAGTGTGTTTGTTGCCAATATCAATACTCCTGGTGCGACTTCTCCATCCCCACACATAGTACAAGTCCGTCTGCATCAAGTACGATCTTTATGGGACAAGATCGAAAAGGAATATGAGGCAAGCTCTTACCGAATTGCCATTGAAGGATCCCAGAGCACATTAATTCTATTGCAGGCAAAATATGATTACTGATCTTCCGTCTACAAGATATGTACAGCACAGATTGGTGAAATGGTAGAAAGTGTGACGCCTCAAGCCGTTTAAGCTCCTGCGATACAGAAATTCTTCGATGACCCACTTCCGGGGACCTGTTCACAGGCTGACAAACAAGTGGCGAGGAAAAGGCCATAGTATCTAAATTCCCACTTATGAAGCGCTTCAAGACCGTTTCCAAATAAAAGACTTTTAGTCAATCGCATTCTATTTCGCAGGAATCTGGTCGTGCTCTGAAAGAGCTTCAGTCCACGATTCAGGGATGGTTAACAGCGGCAGCACATTCCCATATATCCACTGACAACTGGGATTGTCTGCTGGTCTTCCTGTGCGCAAGCAAACTGCCAAAGGTGACCCTGATGATAGAAATAGCGTAGTAGTTCAAGTTGGCTACGTGGCGCGTTGTGTAAGGGGCTGGTCTGACAAGCACAGAGTCCCAGGTTCGAACCCCAGTCCGAGAGAAAAAATAAAAATAAATTCAATTAAAATATACTAAAATAAAATAAAATAATATATACAAAAAATATGGGGAAAAAATTATTTTAAAAGCCTTTTTTTTGTTTAGAATGCAAAAACTGTTGAAAAAAGAACAAAAACCTTAAAAGAAAAATTCTTGAAACAAGAACCATAATCTCAAAATAATACCAAAAAATTCTAACGCTACTTTCTCAATTTTATGACAAAAATTCTTTATTTTTTCTATCAGCGTAGTAATGCCGGTTTAGTAGCCGGGAATTAACAAACCAATTCGTCCTATATCATTGCTAGCGTGTGAAAATCGCAATGAATGGCGTTTACGCCTTAAGGAACGACAATGTCCGCGAGCTCTTCGAGCAATGACTCTTTGCATGTAAAGTCGAAGCTATGCCGCGTCTTGTTTCCAAAGAGTACGATGCTGCGAATCGACGGAAAGCGTGCCTCCTCTACTGTGGTTTTAAAAGCAATTCAAGGGCTTATCCGTAGTTTCAATATTATGGGTAAGCGACAGCTCACTGTGAATTGTGGCTGCGCTCTCCCAGAACGTTAAGTTGCTGTCTCGAGAGGGCATCCGCAACGAGGTTTTCCTTGCCGGGCTTGTAAAAAATTTTGGCGCCGGACTCGTCGATGCGAGCTTTCCATTTTTTGATTTTCGCATTCGGATTTGACTCCGATACTGCGAAGGGGAATGGTTGATGGCCAGTAAAGATATTGATATCTTTAACTGCATATAAGTATTGCAATAGATTGGCCAGCCCAAACTATTGCAAACAGCTCCATTTCGTTGGTAGCATAGTTAACTTCTCTGTCCTTCAAGGTCCTCGAGACCATAGTAATGGGTCGTCCCTCTTGGGATAGCACCTCGCCAATGCCATATGCTCAGGCGTCTGTCGTTAGATAAAATGCCTTTTTATAAACTGGGTACCTGAGGATGACATCCTTTGAAGTCAGAATGGTACTCAGCTTAAGAAAGGCTAGCCGTTGCGGCATCTATATTAGCTGGCCAGGCCCACGAATGATCTAACTTCGAACACATTTTAGGTTTAGGGAATTCCTGAATGGCCTTGATTTTTTCTGGGTCAGTTGTGACCCCGTTGCTGGTGACTATAAAACCTAAAAAGCTAACGCTGGATGTGGGAATTTGCATCCTCTGAGAAGACGGTAACATCATCAACATAAACGTAGCAGTATGGCGTCTATAGGTTTTTGGAAAATACTGGCGGCATTTTTTTGTCCAAATGGCATTCTTCGAAGCTTGTATTTTCCTCCGTTAACGGAAATAGAAGGTTTTTCACGGTCGCGTTCTGTCAGTGTGATTTGGTGGTAGCCAGACTTTAAATCGGGTGTTGTGAAGTATTTGGCATTGCCTGAATTCCCTAGTATCATAGAGATGTTTGGCTTGGGGTAGCGATCAGGTATTGTCCTCTCGTTCAATTTGCGAAAGTCCAATACGAGTCGCATTTTACGGTTGCCCGTTTCGTCGGTGCCCTTTTTGTCTACTACCCATATTGGGTTATTGTAGAGGGATTTCGACTTTTGGATTATGCCATTTTTTAGCAGCTCTTGAATTTCGTCATTGACGAAGTCGGCCGCCCCCATTGGGTATAGGTAGAGCTTGGCATAAATGGGCTCCTCATCAACCGTTCTGATGGTGGCTGCCACCGACTTGTTGTAGATAAAGCCTCATTGGGGTCCGCGAAGGCTTTTTTCCTGTCGCGGGGAATTTAAAAAATACATTTCTGACTAAAGGTAGAGCAGTCCACTTCAGTAACATTTACATCGTGGCACGAGTGGAAATCAATTTTCTCTTCTCAATTGCCCCATCTGAGGTGGCCGGAGGCCAGACAACGCGATGTCCCTGCCCGTTTAAAAAGGAAGACAAGTCGATTAAGATGAAGAACGTGGCCTTTAGATTAAAAAGTGGCACGAAGCATTTCCTGGTGATCGTGGTGACGCCGTGAATGGAATGAATTTTAAAGGGGATTTGACTGGGACACTTTTCAATCCTTCATGTGGACGGATGAAAATTTTTGCGGCGACCGTGTCAATAAGTTATATATTTCTCCCCGTTACTCTTCGTCTAATGACGAGTAGCAACGATGAATGCCATCGGAGTCGTACTCACAGATGGCGTCATCCTCAATTTCTTGAGCCGCGCTGGAAGCTGCCGTGGTGTATGTTTCACCAGTTTTCTCGGTGCTCTGTGCAATGTGGTTGACCCTTTGCCTTTTGTGTGGGCCCGATTTGTCGGACGCAGCCGGCTTCCTTTTTTGGTATACCGGCGCCTGTGACTTTGAGTACAGGAGCTTCCGCCTGTGCGGGTGAGATTTGCAGCGCTGAAACTTGAGTGTCCAACTGCTGTATGGTTTGGCGCATTTCCTCTTCGCTGCGCCTAGCTTCGACGGCCGCCGCCGTTAGGGTATGGTTAACGGCGGCCTGAATTACAGCTTTACGCTGTTTTGGGTCCATAACGATGTTTGTGAGCTCGTCGAAACAAGCTGCCGCTTTGTCAAACAGTGGTAAGGTGAGGGGTACGCGGGAACTGAGTTTCCGCTACTATAAACAAAGAAGCAAAGAATAACAAATTGTCACGCATATGCATATGCGGCCATATCGGGCTTACAGCAGTGGAGTGGGGGCAAGAAAAAAAAACTGGGCTGCAAGGCAAATACGAAGAATGTTGGGTATAAGCAAAAAACACAACGAATAATATAAATGAATTTACAATTTATACATATCCAAACGGCTGAATAAATGACCGATATTTATCGAAAAATAATTTTAAAAATTCACCATTAATTTATTTCTCAGCGGCGGCCTTGCGCTCAGGCCAAGATATTTAATATTTGTATTTATTTGTGGCAAATAAAAAGGCAAATAACACACCGAACATATATAATAGCACATAACAAATATAATTAGGTTAGGTTAGGTTAGTCCGGGCGGCCCTCATGGGGGGCCACGTATAGGCCAGTATGGCCCTTAGTTACCCGGGGGGGACTTTTCCTTGAATGGAAAAAATCTTCGAAATTTGTTTGGAAATTCAAAACATAGTTTGGAAATATGTTATTGCAATATAAAATGACCAAATGTCATGGCTAAACGCCATTACTGACGGTTCTACACGTAAATTTCGCTTACGTTTCTAGCTCAAGCCTCCAAAAATTCAGCACGGGTTATTTCACATATTTTCAAATTTAAGGTATTTGTGCAAAATATGAGCAAGATTTTATTTTTGAAACTGATTCTATATGAATTGCTGCAAATGGTGTATGTTCTGTTGTAATAGAATGGGATAGAATTATATAAGTTTTTTCCACCAAAAATAGGAAACATGATAAAAACCCCTTACTTTTTGGTATTTTTTTCCAAAAAAAAAAAAAATATGTTAAAGTTGGAAAAAAATATATTTGTTATTGAAAATAGATAAAGAATCGATCAATTAATATGATAAAAATAATTTTTGGCTGCACCCACTGATTACGCGATGCAATTGAAAAGACTAATTTTTGATGCTCTTTGCCCAATGCAAGTTTTCAGGCATTTCTAACGTCCCACATTAAAAATCGTTAACTTCAAAGCAAAAATGTTCAATTTGGTTTTGATTGTGATTTCCTCATAGTCGAACATTTCTTAAAGTGCAGCTTAAAGCGCATCGACGCCAAAAATAATTTTTTTTTTAATAAAGGCGCTCCAGATTGTCAAAATCTTACACTGTGCACGGTTAGGAGCGTATCCAGCTGGCAAAGCAAATAAAACACTTCGAACGGTAAGGAATTAAAAAAAAATGTTCAATATGTCTTGCAAGGAGGAGCAAGCAGTCACAGACGCGTTAATGCATTAGAGGAAACAATCTTCACAGAACAGGTCCATACCATGATCATAAACAAATGCAGTAAGCAGCAGGTGGAGTTCAAGTTCATCCCGCCTCGAGCGCCGTCATGTGGCGGCCTATGGGAAGCTCCGAAAAGGCTACTGGTATCAGTCACAGCCAAAAAATGTCCACAGAGCTCCGGTGAGGACGCAGCGCGGGCAGAAGAGATCTCTACGCAGAAAAGGAAGATATCCTTCTCGAGCCTCCCAACATTGCTGGCAATGCTACTCATACTTCCGTTAGCAATGGGACAATCAGTAAACGTAACTCCGTTTGCAAACCAGCTAGGAATATTCTACGAACGGCTCGGCACGGCCAGAATGGCAATTTCGGAATGGAAGATAATTGTATATTACGTAATTGTAATTGTATATTACGCCTTGAAGCAATATTGGAGCGACATGGGAATATTGGCCACCGGGATAGCGGAACTAAAACACAAATGTTCAGAACTACGAAACGTCAATGCTTGTAAATCAGTATATGAGCATTTTCAACTGTATATGGCGAGCTCCAATCATCAATTCTGAACTCGACGATAATTATAGGCAGAAAGAACAGTTCAGCCACCAACGACCGGATCAAAACGACCTTAGCGAAGGTCGAACACTTGTTGAACGGCCGGGAGAATGTTCAGTCGCAGTAGTATTTAGTCATAAGTTAATAATATTCCAGACACAATCACAAAGTATGTAATAACTCTTTAGTCGCAGCGACATGAATTTATCGCAAATAAAGTATCAATTACCAGCTCAAGCGAATATGCATAGTCTGCTGATACGAGGAAATGAAGTGGGAAAATGGTCTCAGTTCCTAACGCTGACACACGTTCACAGTAACCGCACACTATTTATACCCGCTACCCATAGGGTAGAAGGGTATTATAACTTTGTGCCGGCAGGAAATGTATGTAACAGGTAGAAGGAAGCATTTCCGACCCTATAAAGTATATATCTTCTTGATCAGGATCAATAGCCGAGTCGATCTAGCCATGTCCATCTGTCTGTCTGTCTATCTGTTTGTCTGTCTGTCCGTCTGTCCGTATGAAACACTGGATCTCAGAGACTATAAGAGATAGAGCTCTAACTTTTTTTCGACAGTATTTCTTATGCTTGCACGCAGATCAAGTTTGTTTCAAATTTTTACCACGCCCACTTCCGCCCACGAAAATCATAAAAAAGCGTATTAAGCGTATAATTTTAAAGAGAGTCGAATTTCGGTATGTATATTAAGAACTATAGTCTGTGTGATCCCTGAAAATTTGGTTGCGATCAGATAAAAATTGTCGAAGTTATTAAAGAAATAATTTTGTATGGCCACAAACGGCTGCTGGCAGCAGGCTTCTTTTGGTTGACCAATTAGACCAACTAAATATTCTTATCAGTTTTTGGTTGTGTTCGGAAAAGAATCTTATAATATATTCGAGAAGCAATTTAAATAAATGGTAATAATTATTAGCCGCTTTAATGCAATAATAACGCGTTTTTACACACATAAATACATGTGTATGTATTTTTGCATGCATGTGATAATATTACACTTGCATTTCCATTTGTGCGTTATGTTCAAAATTGTATTAACTGTTTTTTTCTGGCGTCCTGACGCTGGTTTAAGTATGGGTAGCGGGTATCTCACAGTCGAGCTCACTCGACTGTAGCTTTCTTACTTGTTTTTACATAGCATACGCATTTTTGTACCTATAAATACTATTAAGTTTCTTTATTAAAATCAGTAAGAGTTCTACCTCAAGCAGAAGCTTTACTCATGCATCAGATGCTGTCGCTGTGTCTTCAGACCCTTACTCACCCAACCAAACCGTCCACCGAGCTCCAAGTGCTATTTGGGACAACTAAAGGCAATCTGCCTGACATCTAAGCCTCCTCACAAACAGCTAGAAATAATAGCTGAATATTGCCGAAAGTTAATGAGAAATAGCTGAACGCTCCTTGGAAAAAAGGTAAATAAAGCTGAGCCGAACTTTGGGCAAAACCTAATAAAAACTGAATAGCTGAACATAAAATAGCTAACCCCAATTGCTAGAAACAAGCTAATGTAATTGGCAAATTAAAAATTATTAGCCACTTATTCAGCTAATCGACACGATTTTTTGTTCAGGAATAAAATAAAAAACCAGAACGAAGAATCAACCGCCAGAAAAAATCGAAACATCAATGCCAAAAATGAAATAGCCAAAAAATAAATGGCTTGAAGCGATAGGCGCTTTTGGAATGGTTTATCGTGGTGAGGCACAGCTTTCGTCTGGACTGCGGTAGCCGTCAAAACATTGAAAGCAAATAACCCTCACTACATACCATAAATAAAATTTTTTTTTTTCCAGCAGGGTAATTTTTTCTACACCTCAACTCAATAGACATTTTTCTGAGTTATGGACCTATAAATACTATTAGAGTAACTATTTGGTCCTTCGTTCCTTATTAACTTTTTATTTTAGACATTTATATAAAGTATGTGACGATCTGTCAGTGCTTGGGTGACTTAGGGTTGGCCAGGGTTCGTCTTATAAATATATTTTTGTTCAGGTATGCTTTCTGTAAGAGATTTCGACTCGCTCGCAGAGTAAACGCTAGATACCTCAAAAGGTATTTTAATGTTTATTGACTTAATTGTTGCATATCCGAATTATTTCATCCCTTTCTGACGTCGGGTCTCGACGTTCGGGACCATATCGTTCACGTCCGGTTCTTCGGCAGCTGGAAGAATAGTTCTGTTAAGAGGTCCTGAGGTCTTCCAATTAATAGGGACAATGTGTACGGCCCTGAAGCCTTCTAATAATTGGGAATAACTTGAGAGGCCTTTAAGTCATCTAATAAAAAAACAGTTTTAGAGAATTTTGAGGTCTACAAAATTGATAATAGTTCGAAAAGCCCTTAACCATCTCATGCCCGCTGTTGCATATACGCAACATTGAATTTATGAGCCTCTATCTCCCGTATTTTAATTCTTTTTGTTTTGATTCTTTCGCAGAAAAATAGCTGCATGTGTTGAGTGAGATTATACATATTTGTTCGGTAGTCAGCTGCACACGCGTTCAGTTTGTAGCTATTTTCCCGAGGGTGTAGTTGACAAATTCATTGTGCAAAAAAAAAGTGGTTTTTGAAAAGTGTTAAATAAACATTAAAATAATAATAATTACATCCAAATAATACCAAGTTTAGCAACTTTATAAAGAAAGGTAAGTGAGTTTTAAAACAAAACACCGCATGAAAATATTATTTAGTTTGTAATATTTTTGTAAATGTCGTGTTGCGTATATGCAACATTGGTCTATTGTGTTCGGCATTTCATCATCTTTATCATCCAATTTACCAGTAAACCAAAATTTCAACCTGTTTTTCGTCAATAAGCTTGATGATTGCTCTGAAAAAGAAAGGCATATTGGCCAGCTCCATCATCACCAGCTCCTTCTTCGGGCTCTGAATCAAACCCCTATAAAAGAGCTTATATTGCAGACCCAGCAAAATCACTACGGCTTGATGGTTATAATCATTGGCCGGAATGGGGAACAAGAGAAATTTGAAGGCCCAATGTTGCATATACGCAACATCCTGTAGCTCTTGAACCAGGACACCTAGGACATTGAAATTTTTGTCAGTTGATATTAGTTGAGTTTAAGATACAATAGTGGTTTTTCGCGAGAGAGACAAAGAGCGAAAGCTGTTTCTTCATACGAGAGCGCAGCTTGAGCTTCAAGAGATCTTAGGTACTAATTTACATTGATAAACAAAAGTAAACATCCTCCGAATTGACCAAACAAAGCTATTAAATGAGTCGCCGAAAAGCAAAACATCTGCTGCTGGTCGGCTGCAACTGTGTGAGACACAGCAACCGATTTCCTGCCACTCTCCTGCGCGTCAGCTCCTGGTCCCCGCTCCTATGGTGCTGAGATCAGGAACGAGGAAAGATTCGGTAACCGAATCGGACGCTGGTGTATCGGCAGCCGTTCAGCCAGCAATTTCCGCGTCGTCTGCTGTGTCCGCTGCGGAGCCCAAATTATTGGCTCCGCAAATCTCCGTAGAAAAAGCTACCCAGGGTCCAACAATGGCCGGAATACCGGCCGTGGTTGGTAACAAATCGTTACGTAAGCCCCATACAGCAGTCCCACCTTCGAAAACAATATTTGTTTCGAGGGTTGCCCCTGATATCGCATCGGAAGATGTTCTAGCCTATATACAAGGCAAAACCCAAGCTGGTAATACCAAGGTGGAAAAATTCAAATTTTCGTATGCCAGAGACATTTTGTCATTCAAAATAAATGTCTCTTCCCAACTCTTTGACACTATTTGCTCGGGTGACTTCTGTCCCGAGTACGTTATAGTCAAGGGGTACGAAGCTCGAACTGATGACGAAACGTGGTGTTTTCAATATGATCCCGAAACGAAACGCCAGATTGCAGAATGGAAGGCGCCGGACGAGCCGAAACCCAAAATATCGCCTGGAGAAGTCAAAAGTGAAGACAATGCTGACTTATTTTTATGATTCCAAGGGTATTGTCCACAAAGAATTCGTTCCACCCGGCCAAAACGTTAATGAGGTACTCTACCTAGGAGTTTTGAAGCGTGTGGTGCGCCGTATTCGACGTGTTCGGCCCGAATATCGCGAAGATGGATGTTGGCGTTTGGCTTGTGACCGACTATTAGACAAAAAAATCAAATTTTAACCATCAACCACTCCCCGTATTTACCTGATATGGCACCGTGCGATATCTACCTTTTCGGAAAAATGCATTTGCCGATGAAAGGAAAGCGTTATGCTGACATCGAGGCCATTTAAAAGGCTTGCACCGACATCCTGGCGGCCATACCGGGCAACGAGCTAAAACACTCGTTCGACATGCTTTTGGATCGTGCAAAAAACTGTATTAAAGCAGAAGGAGACTGTTTTGAATAAAATAAATTGATTTTGCCGAAAAAACTATTTGTTCTGTGTTTTTGTTAAAAGTCCTGTTTACTTTGGAACGCACAGTGTAAAGTAGCCAACACTGACAAACGTTGTTTTGCCCCTTTTTGTTTTTTAGAAGGGCTAAACAATATCCATCTTCTCCTTGCCAAACCATCAGCGGGTATTGCAAGGCGTTATATGATCGATGAGTTTCAGATATTTGTTGCAGTTGCGCAGTATAGCGACGTGTATGCACAATATCGCGTTTTTCCAATTGTTCACCAACAATCAGGATTGCAACTTCATATAATGTTGGAGCATTAAATGTGCGTCATTTGCTTTGATGACAACTTTATAGTCATCATTTGGCATGCGCTCTAAAGCACTCTTTAAAAACTTGACCAACGCATGATGTTCATGAAGCAGGCACTGCAAGTCTTGAAGAATTTATCGCTTTATTCCTGCATTGATCCCTCGGCGACGATCAAGTTGTTCTTACATATTGCCCATGAAATATATGTGTAAAAATTTATTCTCTATATCTTTAAAAGGTAGTAATTATCAAATTCGATGGTGAATCTGTCCTTGTGTCTCCAAAATAGTTTTGGGTGGGAGATACCAGTAGATAAACTAAGTTATTATTTAATAGAGGGCTGCATGAGTTGCAAAAAAACAAAATTCGAATGAACAATGCTCGAAATGCTTTGAGTGAAATAGAATGCTCAATCGAATGAATTTGAGTGAGTAAGTGCGTTCCGGCTAGACTCGGACGCACAACATCCAAACGAAAAAAAACGAATTGAATGAGTGCGAATTCGTAGAATACTAGGTTTCCATATAGAATGCATTCGGATTTTTTGGTTTCAGTTTTACCAAATTTTATATACATAAAAACAGAAACAATAACATCAAATAAAAAACCACAATATTTATACAAATAACTTAGTCTCGTCGGCTACTTTTCCTGTGTCCATTTTCTTTCTTTAAGGAAATCACATGAAATGAAAGCAACGAATGCAAATTATTAAGATTTGTTCACCTTAGTTACTTTCACTGATCGCCCGTTTAGGCAATAGCTATTAATAAGACACGTAAGGATTTCTGTTTAATCTTTTATTGTAATAAGCCCGTTAGGGTTATCAAGGATTATATGGGTTACAATGATTATTAAGGTAAAATAATAATTATAAAACACAGCTACGGCTGTGGAGTTCCGGATTAAAACTAAACTTCGAATCTAACCGGCCACGGCTTGTGGCCTCTGCTCGTTGCAGCGCTGCCGGCAGAGTGCCTGGTCAGCGCTTGATATCCGGCGTGTGCAGACCATGCGCTGAGCGAGTGATTCCGGCACTGTGGGAAAGTGCCGGGTCGACACCTTTTGCTTGGGCTTGATCGCCAAATTCGCCGTTGCGCGTGTTGGCCACCGGACGCGGCCTGCAACTTTGCGAATTATTCCCTTTACGGGAACTGGATGTGTTAACTTCTCCCTCCTTTAAGTGGTCGCCGTCCCGGTGACCTGCAGTTTCTACGTCACCAGTGTTTTCGGAAGTGATGTGGCTTCTGGTCCTCAGGTAGCGACGTCCCAGCCAGCCAACGGAGCATAGCAGAAAAACGGCACGCGAATAGTTAAGGAGGGAGATTTTTCAGGCTCAGTGCGTGTAGGAACGGAAGACTCAGCCGGGCCTTATGCGCTGTAATGTTGACCGTGGCCATGGCTGACACTGCGGGTTTTTTCATTGAGTCTCCCAGCTGGTTGACAAACCAAGTCCCATTGAGACTTACTCGGTCCGAGTAACTTACCAGGTAGGTTCCGGATATCTTCTGGTCTCGCCCTTGTTCATCGGTCATTGCCACATTTGCATCGTTTATTATTAGGGTGCCGTGGTCTACCACTGTGACGGGGTTCAGGTGACCCGGAAGCGTGGAGCAGTGTGCCGTCGTACCGGAGATCAGCTGTTTGAATTTTGAATTTTGAAAAACGCTTATGCTAGATACTTCTAATAATTCTATTAAACTAACGTTAATAGGCTGCTTGTCCTTAAATTCGCCAATGTCAGAGCTGTCTAGAATAGCAGGGTCTACAATATTTAATTTAGCCAGGGTTAAGCCCATTAGGATGTTTTCTAAATCTGTGATGACGATTCTATTTTTTGCCAAAATGATTTCCAGAAGGTGTGTTTCTCTATTTCTCACCAGTTTTCTCGGTGCTCTGTGCAATGTGGTTGACCCTTTGCCTTTTGTGTGGGCCCGATTTGTCGGACGCAGCCGGCTTCCTTTTTTGGTATACCGGCGCCTGTGACTTTGAGTACAGGAGCTTCCGCCTGTGCGGGTGAGATTTGCAGCGCTGAAACTTGAGTGTCCAACTGCTGTATGGTTTGGCGCATTTCCTCTTCGCTGCGCCTAGCTTCGACGGCCGCCGCCGTTAGGGTATGGTTAACGGCGGCCTGAATTACAGCTTTACGCTGTTTTGGGTCCATAACGATGTTTGTGAGCTCGTCGAAACAAGCTGCCGCTTTGTCAAACAGTGGTAAGGTGAGGGGTACGCGGGAACTGAGTTTCCGCTACTATAAACAAAGAAGCAAAGAATAACAAATTGTCACGCATATGCATATGCGGCCATATCGGGCTTACAGCAGTGGAGTGGGGGCAAGAAAAAAAAACTGGGCTGCAAGGCAAATACGAAGAATGTTGGGTATAAGCAAAAAACACAACGAATAATATAAATGAATTTACAATTTATACATATCCAAACGGCTGAATAAATGACCGATATTTATCGAAAAATAATTTTAAAAATTCACCATTAATTTATTTCTCAGCGGCGGCCTTGCGCTCAGGCCAAGATATTTAATATTTGTATTTATTTGTGGCAAATAAAAAGGCAAATAACACACCGAACATATATAATAGCACATAACAAATATAATTAGGTTAGGTTAGGTTAGTCCGGGCGGCCCTCATGGGGGGCCACGTATAGGCCAGTATGGCCCTTAGTTACCCGGGGGGGACTTTTCCTTGAATGGAAAAAATCTTCGAAATTTGTTTGGAAATTCAAAACATAGTTTGGAAATATGTTATTGCAATATAAAATGACCAAATGTCATGGCTAAACGCCATTACTGACGGTTCTACACGTAAATTTCGCTTACGTTTCTAGCTCAAGCCTCCAAAAATTCAGCACGGGTTATTTCACATATTTTCAAATTTAAGGTATTTGTGCAAAATATGAGCAAGATTTTATTTTTGAAACTGATTCTATATGAATTGCTGCAAATGGTGTATGTTCTGTTGTAATAGAATGGGATAGAATTATATAAGTTTTTTCCACCAAAAATAGGAAACATGATAAAAACCCCTTACTTTTTGGTATTTTTTTCCAAAAAAAAAAAAAAAATATGTTAAAGTTGGAAAAAAATATATTTGTTATTGAAAATAGATAAAGAATCGATCAATTAATATGATAAAAATAATTTTTGGCTGCACCCACTGATTACGCGATGCAATTGAAAAGACTAATTTTTGATGCTCTTTGCCCAATGCAAGTTTTCAGGCATTTCTAACGTCCCACATTAAAAATCGTTAACTTCAAAGCAAAAATGTTCAATTTGGTTTTGATTGTGATTTCCTCATAGTCGAACATTTCTTAAAGTGCAGCTTAAAGCGCATCGACGCCAAAAATAATTTTTTTTTTAATAAAGGCGCTCCAGATTGTCAAAATCTTACACTGTGCACGGTTAGGAGCGTATCCAGCTGGCAAAGCAAATAAAACACTTCGAACGGTAAGGAATTAAAAAAAAATGTTCAATATGTCTTGCAAGGAGGAGCAAGCAGTCACAGACGCGTTAATGCATTAGAGGAAACAATCTTCACAGAACAGGTCCATACCATGATCATAAACAAATGCAGTAAGCAGCAGGTGGAGTTCAAGTTCATCCCGCCTCGAGCGCCGTCATGTGGCGGCCTATGGGAAGCTCCGAAAAGGCTACTGGTATCAGTCACAGCCAAAAAATGTCCACAGAGCTCCGGTGAGGACGCAGCGCGGGCAGAAGAGATCTCTACGCAGAAAAGGAAGATATCCTTCTCGAGCCTCCCAACATTGCTGGCAATGCTACTCATACTTCCGTTAGCAATGGGACAATCAGTAAACGTAACTCCGTTTGCAAACCAGCTAGGAATATTCTACGAACGGCTCGGCACGGCCAGAATGGCAATTTCGGAATGGAAGATAATTGTATATTACGTAATTGTAATTGTATATTACGCCTTGAAGCAATTGTAAAGTGTAAGAAGGCTTAGATGCCTGGCAAATAGTGCATAAACTATTTGCCTGTTTGTTGTCGCAACTAGCACTTGGAACTAGGTGGACGGTATAAAGTGTGTAGGGGCATGAGTTGTTCTAGGCGAACGGGTTGGTTGTGGTGAGGGTCTGAAGACACAGCGACAGCCTCTGGTGCATGAATAAAAGCTCTTGGGTTGGCGTTAGAACTCTTACTGACTTTATTAATGAAACTTAACAATATTTATAGGTACAAAAGTGCTTATGCTAACAGAAATAATGTATAAGAAATAGTGTGCGGTTACTGTAAATGTGGGTTATCGTTAGGAACTGAGACCATTGCCCCAGCTCATTTCCTCGTCTCAGCAGACTATGCATATTCGCTTGACCTGGTAATTGATACTTTATTTACGATAAATGCATGTCGCTGCGACTGACGAATTGTTACATTATGTGTGTCGTGTCTTAAATATCATACTTATGACTACATACTGCTGCGACTGAACATTCTCCCGGCCGTTGAACAAGTGTTCAACCTTCGCTAAGGTCGAACGCGAAACTTCGTGGGGTAGGTTCTGGTGGTAGCTGTTCCGTGTTCTGCCTAAGTTCGGGAGCCCGGCGTGTTGATGTCCATTTGCTGACCGTTCGTCTGAAAGCCCATGCAATGCCTAATAACACTGATATTGCTAAGGCCACATAAACAGCTATTTGATGGTGCTGGGGAGTGTTGATTTGATTTTTCCAGGTGGTGTCTTTTAGTTTGGCCAGTTGGTGCTGCAAAGCGCCCAGTTCCTCCAAGTTGACTTCCTTGGCTGCCGTTCCTTTCAGTGGCTCAGGTGTGTTCTTAAGGTCCATCCTTGTGATGTTACCAAAACGAACATATGCCGCCCTTGTTTCGCTGACTACGGTGCTGAATGTGTTCCCGAATCTGATCTAGTTGCTCCCTCAGTTGCTTGGGAGACAATAGTATAGGACTGATGGTACGATGGCGCACGTCAGTGAGAACATTAGCTATCTCACTTTGCATTCGCTGCAGTCCGGTTGCCACTAGAGTTAATTGAGCTGTCAGACTCATGAATGCTTGTTGTAAGTGCTCGCCTTGGTACTTTCCCCTTTCCAGATTCATTGTACCTATTTGGCTCTCGAGTGTCTTGATCCGGTCGTTAGTGGCTGAGCTGCTCGTCCTGACTATGTTTATTGTCGCTGTTGGAAATGCTCAGACACTGATCTACAAGCGTTGATATTCCGTAGTTCTGAACATTTGTGTTTCAGCTCCGTTATCCCGTTGGCCAAGATTCCCATGTCGCTCCAATATGGTTTCAAATCGTAATATACAATTATTTTCCATTCCGAGATTGCCATTCTGGATGTGCCGAGCCGTTCGTAGAATATTCCTGGCTGGCTTGCAAATGGCGTTATGTTGAATGCCTGTCCCATCGCTAACGGAAGGATCAGTAGCATTGCTAGTAATGTCGGGAGGATTGGAAATGATGCTTTCCTTTTTTGCGCAGGGCTCTCTTCTGCCTGCGCTGTGTCCGTGCTGCTGCTGTGCGGCCGTTTTGTGGCTACTTCTTCTGTTATCAGTGGTGCTAGACGTGTGACTGCCCTTTTGTAGATTCCTGATGCGGTCTTTACATCTACGACCCGTATTTGGTTATCCTTGCGTGGATATGTCTTCACTATCCGTCCCATTGGCCAGCTCATTACCGGTACGTTGTCTTCCTTTACCAGTACTAGCAATCCTTCCTCGACATTCTGAGCCATAGTCTTCCACTTGGTGCGCATCTGGAGCTCTTGTAGGTATTCCGTGGACCACTGAGTCCAGAATGATTGTTTGAGTCTGGACACAAGTTCCCATCTTCTGACCAACGATTTTTCTGGTCGGGCAAGATTTGCATCGGGCGGTGCTACTAAAGGTTCGCCAATTAAGAAATGGCCTGGTGTGAGCGCTGCAGTATCTGTTGGATCTGCTGACATCGGGGTGAGGGGCCTTGAATTGAGTATCGCCTCGACCTCAATGACCACCGTGTTGAGCTCTTCAAATGTTAAAGATGCTGTGGCCGTGACTGATACTAGCAGCCTTTTCGCTGATTTTACAGCAGCCTCCCATAATCCGCCAAACGACGGTGCTCGCGGTGGGATGAACTTGAACTCCACCTGCTGCTTATTGCATTGATTTATGATCCTGCTCTGGGCCTGCTCTGTGAAAATTGTTTCCTCCAGTATTTTTAACTGGTTGTTGGCACCAACAAAGTTCGTGGCGTTATCACAATGAATGGTCCGACACTTTCCTCGTCGGCCGAAGAAACGCCGGAGAGCGGCTAGGAATGCGTCCGTTGTTAGATCGCTTACTAACTCCAGATGTACTGCCTTTGTTGCGAAACAGCAGAATACTGCAATGTATGCTTTATCTGGCCGTTTTCCACGGATTTTATGGTGAATCCAAAAGGGGCCGCAATAGTCGACTCCTGAATTGGAGAACGGCCGCGCTTGTGTTACTCGATCCACTGGCAAGTTACCCATGATTTGATGCATTAATTTGGGCCGTGCTCTTGTGCATTTGACGCAATTGTGGATGATGCTCCTGGCCATCGTCTTGTCATTCAGAACCCAGTACTGTTGTCTGGCTATGGCCCTCAATGCTTGTGCCCCGCAATGCATGTTTTCCTCATGCATTTCTCGTAGCAGCATTTTCACAATCGTATCATTGTACGGGAGCAAGATTTGATGTTTGGCAGCATATGGAAGGTTAGATTCTTCCAATCTGCCTCCGACTCTAATGAGTGCATCAGTTCCTATTATTGGAGACAATGATATGACTGAGCTTTTCTTGTCCACTGCTTTGTGGATGCGAAGCTGTTTATACTCAGCACTGAATTCCGTTTTTTGAATCGTGCTGAAGATGATTGTTCTGGCCTGAGCCAGCTCGCCTGCACTTAGTGTGGTCGTTGGAGATCGGTTCTGCTTACGACAAAATCGCATCATATATGCTACAATGCGTTGCAATTTGTGGAAGGAGTTGCTGTGCTTGCAACTGTATAACTCGCTTCCTAGTTGATCCTGGCAGACTGGCAAGCTGACTTGCTTTATTTTACGCTCCAGATCGATGGGATTAATGGTCGGTATTTTTGACCATTTGTCTCGAGAGCCGTGCAGAAACAGGGGGCCATATAGCCACAGGTTATGTTCTGCCAACTTGCTTGCGGCAATTCCTCTTGACAATACATCTGCTGGATTGTTTTCGGATGACACATGTCGCCATTGTGCTTGATGTGACACTGCTTGGATCTTTGCTATCCGATTGGCCACAAACGTGTGGTATGAGGATGCCGATGCATTTATCCAGGAAAGGACTACTGTTGAGTCAGTCCAGAAATAACCCAATGCCTTCTCCTCGGGCAACCGTAGGTCCTTTCTGACTCTATGGGTCAATTCAGCTCCCAGGACTGCGGCACATAGTTCTAGCCGCGGTAACGTCTCCTTGGCGGATGGCGCCACTCTCGATTTTGAGCACAGCAGCCGAACTGATACTTGATTGTTTATGTATGTTGCTCGAATATACACTGCCGCTCCATATGCTCGTTCCGAGGCATCCACAAACGTGTGCATCTCTTGCGTGACTGGCACTCTTCCTTCAAAAATATGCCTTGGTATTTGCATGGTGTTTAGAGCTTGCAAATCAGAACGATAGTTTTTCCAGTCCAGTTGAAGGTGCTGAGGTAACTCGTCGTCCCAGCCCATCTTTAATTCCCAAAGCGTTTGCATGAAAATTTTCGCCTTGACGACCACCGGAGCAAATAATCCCAGAGGATCGAATATTTGTGAGGATTCTGAGCTGACCACCCGTTTTGTGATGGTTGCGGCTTCGCTTTTTTGAGATCGCCCACACAACTGATCCCTTTGAGGCATCCAAATTAATCCCAATGTCTTAACACTGTAATGCTGAAGTGTTTCATCTAAGTTGACGTTGGGTACAATGTCTTCTCGCGGAATTTTGCTCAGTATTTCTTTGTTGTTTGAGCACCACTTCCGAAGCTTGAATCCGGACGGTAGCAGAATTTTGTTCAATTCCTGCTGAATCTGGATTGCCTCTGGAATGCTGTCTGCTCCTGTGAGACAGTCGTCCATATAGAAATCATGCTTGAGTATAGCTGACCCAAGCGGTAACTGTTTCTTATTCTTCTCTGCTAAATAATCCAAGCATTTTGTAGCAAGGAATGGCGCTGAGGTGGTACCGTATGTGACGGTTTTTAGCCTGTAGAATTTCAGATCATCTGACGCCCTTTTTCGCCATACGATCATCTGATGAAACTGATTATCAGGATGCATCCATACTTGGCGATACATCTTCTCTATGTCCGCGGTAAATACGTATCTATGGGTGCGGAATCGCAGCAGAATGGCGAAAAGTTCGCTCTGTACCGTGGGTCCAGCATATAATATATCATTTAATGATTTATTACTTGACGTTTTACAGGACGCATCAAAAACTACCCGTAGTTTCGTGGTACTGCTTTCGGGCTTCAAAACACAGTGATGTGGAATGAAGTAATGATCCGATGGTATGTGTGAGGGATGTACCAGTTTCATGTGTCCGAGACGTTCGTATTCTTCCATGAAGTCTACGTATTCTTTCCAGACTTCTGGTTTTGTTCGTCGCTCCAGTGCCAAGAACCTATTGGTTGCTGTTGTCTGAGATGCCCCCAGGGCTGAGTTTCCTCAGAAAATGGCAGCCTGACAATGAACTTCCCATCGATTGCAAATTGTAGGTTAGCTGCGAAATGAGTTTCGCAGTGTGCTTCAGTTGGCGATCGAGCCTTGTCTTTGGTGTCTAGATTCTCTAGTGTCCAAAATCGCTCTAACAGTGTGTCAACCTCCTCTTCAGTGGTTGCCGTCACACAATGTGCTGCTGAATCGTGTTCAGCAGAGATTTTCCCGGCCACAATCCATCCCAACTTTGTATTCTGGAGGATTGGGCCTTCTGGTCTTATCATCATTTGATTTGGCAGTAGCAAAGAATAATAATGCTCTGCGCCGATAAGCATGTCAATTCTTCCTGGTTTGTCAAAATTTGGATCGGCCAAGATGACATTATTTGGAATGCGTATGTGGGACGTATTCAAATCATGAGCTGGTTGGTCAGCTATGATATGCGGCAGAACAAAGGCTTCTACCTGTTGAGTAAAATCGTTGTTCATTGATTTCACGAGCACATTTGCTCTGGCCCGACTTGTTTTCGGATTTCCTCCAATGCCCTCGATGCGTAATGATGCATTGTGTAGTTTCAGAGAGAGCTTGGAGGCCAGTCGTTCAGAGATCAGATTGATTTGTGATCCTGAATCCAGCAAGGCTCGGAATGTGGCCACCTGCCCATTGCTTGCCTTTACCAATACCTTAACTGTGGCCAGCAAATTGTAGCTTTTGTTGCTTGCTGCTCCTACAGAAGGTGTTTGTGGATCTGTTGCCGCGCCTGATGAAGTCTCCAGGTGCAGCAATGTATGGTGCCTTTTATCGCATTTAAAGCACATACGGCCTCGGCAATCCTTTGCCTTGTGGGTACTGTTAAAACAGTTTACACACTGTTTTTGTTTTCGTACCCAGTTGAGTCGATCGGGTACCGTTTTGCTGCGGAAATCATCGCATTTGTATAGCGCATGATTCCGTTTGCAGAAAGGGCAACTTGATTGCCTTCCTGCGCTAGCAGAAGTGCAAGATGGGTTCTTCTGTTCCCTTTTTTGCAGCTGACTGCGTTTTCCTGTTCCCAACACTCGACTTCGCTGGTCCAGAAAACTTAGCATCGTCTCGAGCCCTTGAAGCTCTCTTGAGCCATCTAATGATTGTTCGTACAGGGCTCTATTTGCCAGATCTAATTTTTGTTTTAGGATCGCAATTATGATTGTATCCCAGCTGGATACATCAATGCCTAGTCCCTTTAATGATGCTAGAGACTCAATGGCTGTAATATACAGTTCCTTTAATGACTTTGGGTCGTCATTGTTTGTCTGCTGTTGCAGAAGACGATTGAGAACTGTATCTGCTACATGGCGGGGATTGTTGTATGTGTCAACTAATATTTCCCATGCGCTCATGTAGTTCTCTGTTTTTAGATCGATATGCCTTATCAATCTCTCTGCCTCTCCAGTCACAGTGGTTTTCAGGTACCACATCTTCTTGACTGTGGGCATGTTGGTATCGTGTATCATGCACTTGAATAAATCAAAAAAATGTGTCCATTTGAGTAGATCCCCATCGAACTTGGGGAGGCTGACTCTGGGCAACTGCACATCTTCATTGTTTGATGTATTGGTTTGTGCCCCCAGGACTTTCTGTACTTCCTTCTCAAGTCGGATGAACGATTGCATGTCGTATCCTTCCTTGATCGGGTCTTCGTACTCTTCATGTATTGAGAAATGAATCTCTTGGTATTGTGACCATAGTGAGGTTATTGAACCTTTTAAAACGGCCCTGCCGGTCTCTGAACTTTCTTTCAGAGCCCGTTTGATTGATTCGGCGATAGCTTTTTGTCGCCGGCATGCTGATATCAGCTTACGTGCAGGTTGCGATATGATTGCAACGTCTGCAGTTTCCTGGCCGTTGCTCGCTGTTGCCTGATTTGGGGCATTGCTTGAGCTCTGGGCCATTGTATCGACTATAATATTTCTATATTTGTCGTATGAGTCACGACAGTCGACGTAGAACTTTACATATTCCTCGGTTCTATATGCTGCGGGAATATTTTTGTCGTTTTCCGCAAATCGATTCCATGCGTCATCGAAAGCGGCCAACTTTGTTAGGCAGTAATTTGGAAGTCGTTTCCTATCCGCTGAATCCTTCTTAAAATTCCGAATAAGCCGCGAGATCTCATGACTGATCTCTTCCTGCAAGTCTAATGTCTCTTTGACTGCTTGCTCCTCCTTGTTAGACATATTGACAATTGGTTAAATTCCTGACCGTTGGGAGAATTTTATTCGCTTTGATAGCTGGATACGCTCCTATTCGCAACCGTGGTGTGGTCGAAGGAATTAACAATTGGTCAATAGACTTGGAAGATCTAGAAATCTAGAAAGGATTTGAAGGCTGTTGACTGTGTAATGACAGTGAGTCAGGACTCACCAAAATGGTTTTATGGCGAGTGAAAAAATTAGGAAAAAACCCAAAAATTATGGATTATCCTGCGGGAGGTTCCTAATAGTGAAGCGGAAAATTTTCCTAAGTTGACGTCCACGGCTGGCGTGTTCGTCGGGGTCGCCAAAATGTTTTTTGGCGAGTGTGAAAAAATCAGGAAGATTCCCAAGAGTTACGGAATCCTTCCTGTTGGTTGACGTGTTCGTCGGGGTCACCAAAATGTTTTTTGGCGAGTGTGAAAAAATCAGGAAGATTCCCAAGAGTTACGGAATCCTTCCTGTTGGTTGACGTGTTCGTCGGGGTCACCAAAATGTAAAGTGTAAGAAGGCTTAGATGCCTGGCAAATAGTGCATAAACTATTTGCCTGTTTGTTGTCGCAACTAGCACTTGGAACTAGGTGGACGGTATAAAGTGTGTAGGGGCATGAGTTGTTCTAGGCGAACGGGTTGGTTGTGGTGAGGGTCTGAAGACACAGCGACAGCCTCTAGTGCATGAATAAAAGCTCTTGGGTTGGCGTTAGAACTCTTACTGACTTTATTAATGAAACTTAACAATATTTATAGGTACAAAAGTGCTTATGCTAACAGAAATAATGTATAAGAAATAGTGTGCGGTTACTGTAAATGTGGGTTATCGTTAGGAACTGAGACCATTGCCCCAGCTCATTTCCTCGTCTCAGCAGACTATGCATATTCGCTTGACCTGGTAATTGATACTTTATTTACGATAAATGCATGTCGCTGCGACTGACGAATTGTTACATTATGTGTGTCGTGTCTTAAATATCATACTTATGACTACATACTGCTGCGACTGAACAGCAATATTGGAGCGACATGGGAATATTGGCCACCGGGATAGCGGAACTAAAACACAAATGTTCAGAACTACGAAACGTCAATGCTTGTAAATCAGTATATGAGCATTTTCAACTGTATATGGCGAGCTCCAATCATCAATTCTGAACTTGACGATAATTATAGGCAGAAAGAACAGTTCAGCCACCAACGAACGGATCAAAACGACCTTAGCGAAGGTCGAACACTTGTTGAACGGCCGGGAGAATGTTCAGTCGCAGTAGTATTTAGTCATAAGTTAATAATATTCCAGACACAATCACAAAGTATGTAATAACTCTTTAGTCGCAGCGACATGAATTTATCGCAAATAAAGTATCAATTACCAGCTCAAGCGAATATGCATAGTCTGCTGATACGAGGAAATGAAGTGGGAAAAT
The DNA here is from genome assembly GCA_035045905.1 of Drosophila anomelani. Lineage (NCBI taxonomy): Eukaryota > Metazoa > Arthropoda > Insecta > Diptera > Drosophilidae > Drosophila > Drosophila anomelani. The sequence goes on along the minus strand of JAWNOO010000027.1, from coordinate 93,780 downwards.
GGTCTCAGTTCCTAACGCTGACACACGTTCACAGTAACCGCACACTATTTATACCCGCTACCCATAGGGTAGAAGGGTATTATAACTTTGTGCCGGCAGGAAATGTATGTAACAGGTAGAAGGAAGCATTTCCGACCCTATAAAGTATATATCTTCTTGATCAGGATCAATAGCCGAGTCGATCTAGCCATGTCCATCTGTCTGTCTGTCTATCTGTTTGTCTGTCTGTCCGTCTGTCCGTATGAAACACTGGATCTCAGAGACTATAAGAGATAGAGCTCTAACTTTTTTTCGACAGTATTTCTTATGCTTGCACGCAGATCAAGTTTGTTTCAAATTTTTACCACGCCCACTTCCGCCCACGAAAATCATAAAAAAGCGTATTAAGCGTATAATTTTAAAGAGAGTCGAATTTCGGTATGTATATTAAGAACTATAGTCTGTGTGATCCCTGAAAATTTGGTTGCGATCAGATAAAAATTGTCGAAGTTATTAAAGAAATAATTTTGTATGGCCACAAACGGCTGCTGGCAGCAGGCTTCTTTTGGTTGACCAATTAGACCAACTAAATATTCTTATCAGTTTTTGGTTGTGTTCGGAAAAGAATCTTATAATATATTCGAGAAGCAATTTAAATAAATGGTAATAATTATTAGCCGCTTTAATGCAATAATAACGCGTTTTTACACACATAAATACATGTGTATGTATTTTTGCATGCATGTGATAATATTACACTTGCATTTCCATTTGTGCGTTATGTTCAAAATTGTATTAACTGTTTTTTTCTGGCGTCCTGACGCTTTTCTGGTTTAAGTATGGGTAGCGGGTATCTCACAGTCGAGCTCACTCGACTGTAGCTTTCTTACTTGTTTTTACATAGCATACGCATTTTTGTACCTATAAATACTATTAAGTTTCTTTATTAAAATCAGTAAGAGTTCTACCTCAAGCAGAAGCTTTACTCATGCATCAGATGCTGTCGCTGTGTCTTCAGACCCTTACTCACCCAACCAAACCGTCCACCGAGCTCCAAGTGCTATTTGGGACAACTAAAGGCAATCTGCCTGACATCTAAGCCTCCTCACAAACAGCTAGAAATAATAGCTGAATATTGCCGAAAGTTAATGAGAAATAGCTGAACGCTCCTTGGAAAAAAGGTAAATAAAGCTGAGCCGAACTTTGGGCAAAACCTAATAAAAACTGAATAGCTGAACATAAAATAGCTAACCCCAATTGCTAGAAACAAGCTAATGTAATTGGCAAATTAAAAATTATTAGCCACTTATTCAGCTAATCGACACGATTTTTTGTTCAGGAATAAAATAAAAAACCAGAACGAAGAATCAACCGCCAGAAAAAATCGAAACATCAATGCCAAAAATGAAATAGCCAAAAAATAAATGGCTTGAAGCGATAGGCGCTTTTGGAATGGTTTATCGTGGTGAGGCACAGCTTTCGTCTGGACTGCGGTAGCCGTCAAAACATTGAAAGCAAATAACCCTCACTACATACCATAAATAAAAATTTTTTTTTTCCAGCAGGGTAATTTTTTCTACACCTCAACTCAATAGACATTTTTCTGAGTTATGGACCTATAAATACTATTAGAGTAACTATTTGGTCCTTCGTTCCTTATTAACTTTTTATTTTAGACATTTATATAAAGTATGTGACGATCTGTCAGTGCTTGGGTGACTTAGGGTTGGCCAGGGTTCGTCTTATAAATATATTTTTGTTCAGGTATGCTTTCTGTAAGAGATTTCGACTCGCTCGCAGAGTAAACGCTAGATACCTCAAAAGGTATTTTAATGTTTATTGACTTAATTGTTGCATATCCGAATTATTTCATCCCTTTCTGACGTCGGGTCTCGACGTTCGGGACCATATCGTTCACGTCCGGTTCGTCGGCAGCTGGAAGAATAGTTCTGTTAAGAGGTCCTGAGGTCTTCCAATTAATAGGGACAATGTGTACGGCCCTGAAGCCTTCTAATAATTGGGAATAACTTGAGAGGCCTTTAAGTCATCTAATAAAAAAACAGTTTTAGAGAATTTTGAGGTCTACAAAATTGATAATAGTTCGAAAAGCCCTTAACCCTCTCATGCCCGCTGTTGCATATACGCAACATTGAATTTATGAGCCTCTATCTCCCGTATTTTAATTCTTTTTGTTTTGATTCTTTCGCAGAAAAATAGCTGCATGTGTTGAGTGAGATTATACATATTTGTTCGGTAGTCAGCTGCACACGCGTTCAGTTTGTAGCTATTTTCCCGAGGGTGTAGTTGACAAATTCATTGTGCAAAAAAAAGTGGTTTTTGAAAAGTGTTAAATAAACATTAAAATAATAATAATTACATCCAAATAATACCAAGTTTAGCAACTTTATAAAGAAAGGTAAGTGAGTTTTAAAACAAAACACCGCATGAAAATATTATTTAGTTTGTAATATTTTTGTAAATGTCGTGTTGCGTATATGCAACATTGGTCTATTGTGTTCGGCATTTCATCATCTTTATCATCCAATTTACCAGTAAACCAAAATTTCAAACTGTTTTTCGTCAATAAGCTTGATGATTGCTCTGAAAAAGAAAGGCATATTGGCCAGCTCCATCATCACCAGCTCCTTCTTCGGGCTCTGAATCAAACCCCTATAAAAGAGCTTATATTGCAGACCCAGCAAAATCACTACGGCTTGATGGTTATAATCATTGGCCGGAATGGGGAACAAGAGAAATTTGAAGGCCCAATGTTGCATATACGCAACATCCTGTAGCTCTTGAACCAGGACACCTAGGACATTGAAATTTTTGTCAGTTGATATTAGTTGAGTTTAAGATACAATAGTGGTTTTTCGCGAGAGAGACAAAGAGCGAAAGCTGTTTCTTCATACGAGAGCGCAGCTTGAGCTTCAAGAGATCTTAGGTACTAATTTACATTGATAAACAAAAGTAAACATCCTCCGAATTGACCAAACAAAGCTATTAAATGAGTCGCCGAAAAGCAAAACATCTGCTGCTGGTCGGCTGCAACTGTGTGAGACACAGCAACCGATTTCCTGCCACTCTCCTGCGCGTCAGCTCCTGGTCCCCGCTCCTATGGTGCTGAGATCAGGAACGAGGAAAGATTCGGTAACCGAATCGGACGCTGGTGTATCGGCAGCCGTTCAGCCAGCAATTTCCGCGTCGTCTGCTGTGTCCGCTGCGGAGCCCAAATTATTGGCTCCGCAAATCTCCGTAGAAAAAGCTACCCAGGGTCCAACAATGGCCGGAATACCGGCCGTGGTTGGTAACAAATCGTTACGTAAGCCCCATACAGCAGTCCCACCTTCGAAAACAATATTTGTTTCGAGGGTTGCCCCTGATATCGCATCGGAAGATGTTCTAGCCTATATACAAGGCAAAACCCAAGCTGGTAATACCAAGGTGGAAAAATTCAAATTTTCGTATGCCAGAGACATTTTGTCATTCAAAATAAATGTCTCTTCCCAACTCTTTGACACTATTTGCTCGGGTGACTTCTGTCCCGAGTACGTTATAGTCAAGGGGTACGAAGCTCGAACTGATGACGAAACGTGGTGTTTTCAATATGATCCCGAAACGAAACGCCAGATTGCAGAATGGAAGGCGCCGGACGAGCCGAAACCCAAAATATCGCCTGGAGAAGTCAAAAGTGAAGACAATGCTGACTTATTTTTATGATTCCAAGGGTATTGTCCACAAAGAATTCGTTCCACCCGGCCAAAACGTTAATGAGGTACTCTACCTAGGAGTTTTGAAGCGTGTGGTGCGCCGTATTCGACGTGTTCGGCCCGAATATCGCGAAGATGGATGTTGGCGTTTGGCTTGTGACCGACTATTAGACAAAAAAATCAAATTTTAACCATCAACCACTCCCCGTATTTACCTGATATGGCACCGTGCGATATCTACCTTTTCGGAAAAATGCATTTGCCGATGAAAGGAAAGCGTTATGCTGACATCGAGGCCATTTAAAAGGCTTGCACCGACATCCTGGCGGCCATACCGGGCAACGAGCTAAAACACTCGTTCGACATGCTTTTGGATCGTGCAAAAAACTGTATTAAAGCAGAAGGAGACTGTTTTGAATAAAATAAATTGATTTTGCCGAAAAAACTATTTGTTCTGTGTTTTTGTTAAAAGTCCTGTTTACTTTGGAACGCACAGTGTAAAGTAGCCAACACTGACAAACGTTGTTTTGCCCCTTTTTGTTTTTTAGAAGGGCTAAACAATATCCATCTTCTCCTTGCCAAACCATCAGCGGGTATTGCAAGGCGTTATATGATCGATGAGTTTCAGATATTTGTTGCAGTTGCGCAGTATAGCACGTGTATGCACAATATCGCGTTTTTCCAATTGTTCACCAACAATCAGGATTGCAACTTCATATAATGTTGGAGCATTAAATGTGCGTCATTTGCTTTGATGACAACTTTATAGTCATCATTTGGCATGCGCTCTAAAGCACTCTTTAAAAACTTGACCAACGCATGATGTTCATGAAGCAGGCACTGCAAGTCTTGAAGAATTTATCGCTTTATTCCTGCATTGATCCCTCGGCGACGATCAAGTTGTTCTTACATATTGCCCATGAAATATATGTGTAAAAATTTATTCTCTATATCTTTAAAAGGTAGTAATTATCAAATTCGATGGTGAATCTGTCCTTGTGTCTCCAAAATAGTTTTGGGTGGGAGATACCAGTAGATAAACTAAGTTATTATTTAATAGAGGGCTGCATGAGTTGCAAAAAAACAAAATTCGAATGAACAATGCTCGAAATGCTTTGAGTGAAATAGAATGCTCAATCGAATGAATTTGAGTGAGTAAGTGCGTTCCGGCTAGACTCGGACGCACAACATCCAAACGAACAAAAACGAATTGAATGAGTGCGAATTCGTAGAATACTAGGTTTCCATATAGAATGCATTCGGATTTTTTGGTTTCAGTTTTACCAAATTTTATATACATAAAAACAGAAACAATAACATCAAATAAAAAACCACAATATTTATACAAATAACTTAGTCTCGTCGGCTACTTTTCCTGTGTCAATTTTCTTTCTTTAAGGAAATCACATGAAATGAAAGCAACGAATGCAAATTATTAAGATTTGTTCACCTTAGTTACTTTCACTGATCGCCCGTTTAGGCAATAGCTATTAATAAGACACGTAAGGATTTCTGTTTAATCTTTTATTGTAATAAGCCCGTTAGGGTTATCAAGGATTATATGGGTTACAATGATTATTAAGGTAAAATAATAATTATAAAACACAGCTACGGCTGTGGAGTTCCGGATTAAAACTAAACTTCGAATCTAACCGGCCACGGCTTGTGGCCTCTGCTCGTTGCAGCGCTGCCGGCAGAGTGCCTGGTCAGCGCTTGATATCCGGCGTGTGCAGACCATGCGCTGAGCGAGTGATTCCGGCACTGTGGGAAAGTGCCGGGTCGACACCTTTTGCTTGGGCTTGATCGCCAAATTCGCCGTTGCGCGTGTTGGCCACCGGACGCGGCCTGCAACTTTGCGAATTATTCCCTTTACGGGAACTGGATGTGTTAACTTCTCCCTCCTTTAAGTGGTCGCCGTCCCGGTGACCTGCAGTTTCTACGTCACCAGTGTTTTCGGAAGTGATGTGGCTTCTGGTCCTCAGGTAGCGACGTCCCAGCCAGCCAACGGAGCATAGCAGAAAAACGGCACGCGAATAGTTAAGGAGGGAGATTTTTCAGGCTCAGTGCGTGTAGGAACGGAAGACTCAGCCGGGCCTTATGCGCTGTAATGTTGACCGTGGCCATGGCTGACACTGCGGGTTTTTTCATTGAGTCTCCCAGCTGGTTGACAAACCAAGTCCCATTGAGACTTACTCGGTCCGAGTAACTTACCAGGTAGGTTCCGGATATCTTCTGGTCTCGCCCTTGTTCATCGGTCATTGCCACATTTGCATCGTTTATTATTAGGGTGCCGTGGTCTACCACTGTGACGGGGTTCAGGTGACCCGGAAGCGTGGAGCAGTGTGCCGTCGTACCGGAGATTAGCTGTTGGGCGCAGGTGCCATGTTGTAGCTCCCGGCAGAAGGTGGCGCCGACCGTAGTCTTGCAGTGCCCGATGTTTAGGTTTTTTCCGGGGCACTCGGCGACCAAGTTACCTTCTTCGAAATCTAGGATCTTGCTGTGTCGTTGAACCGAATAGATCGTTATTTTCTTACACATAAGCTTAGGACTAGGGAATTTAATGAGGAAGTGGATGATGTCAGAATTTTGAAAAACGGTTATGCTAGATACTTCTAATAATTCTATTAAACTAACGTTAATAGGCTGCTTGTCCTTAAATTCGCCAATGTCAGAGCTGTCTAGAATAGCAGGGTCTACAATATTTAATTTAGCCAGGGTTAAGCCCATTAGGATGTTTTCTAAATCTGTGATGACGATTCTATTTTTTGCCAAAATGATTTCCAGAAGGTGTGTTTCTCTATTTGATTCTGATTTCTGAATTTGGTTCATATTATTAATGAGTTCATTTAAACGTTCTTGAAATTTAATATTTAATTCCGTTTGTCCCTCGTCCGCTTTCATTAATAATTCCTTATTGATTTTAACCTGTTCCCAATCGTCGAAATCGGGAGTGCCTGCAACGACTTTCAAAGCTGTCCCAAGTATATTGAGACTTCTAGCGCCCTGTGGTGGATTTTCAGGGTAGCTACTAACTTGCGAATGTGTCCGAGGTCCGTCTTTATAACCGGTGTCCGGTGGTCGTCAGTGAATGTTCCCGTTAACATCTCTGTTTGGTCCGCGTAGTCTTCGTATGATGTCAAGTTCGTCGCGTGCTGTAGGTACCCGTAGGATTCCCATAGTACAAAGTCTCCGTCTATTATTGGTATGTAGTCTGTGTTCGTGTAGTCGTTTAGTCTTACTGTCGCGTCCGTCTTAACAGCCAACAGTGCCAAGAGTAAAATGCACCATCTTAACCTAAAATGAGCATAAAAACAAAAGTGCGAAAAAATGAATTAGATAGGGAATCTCGCGAAGATGTTAGCGCAGATTGTCCTTATGGACCACCCTCCCTTTAATTAGGACCGTTGTCCCCAGGTCGGCTTCGACAACCTCTTCTGAGCAAAGTGGAGATAGCTTGTTACCTAGGCGTTTGTTTGTTTTCAAAAAAACTTTCTCGCCGACCTGGTAGTTCTTATGTGTCCTATCTTTATTCACCTGATCTAAGCTCTTTTCCTGAGCTTGTTTGATTTTCCTGTTGATTTCGTTCTCGAGCTTCATGGGTTTTGAATGAATTATTTCTATGGGTTTCTTGTCAGTTACCGAATGGATTGAGTTATTGTATTTATTTGTTGCAAGGAGGATTAGTTCGATTGTATCGTTTAAGTTGTTCCCTAGTTTCAGGCATCTGGCTATTTCTGCCAAGGTGCTGTGGAACCTCTCTACCTGTCCGTTTGAGGTACTGTGTAGAGGCGGGGCATTTGCGACTGCTATGTTGAAGTGATTTAAGAGGAAGGATTTGATGGTTTCGGAATTTAGTGACCTTTCGTTGACACAGTAAATTGTTTTAATTTTTGGAAAGAAATTGATTATGTGTAGTAAGGGAGCTTTAATATCGACGATGGCCCTTGATGCAATTTTTTGCACCACTGCAAACTTCGAGAATTTGTCAATACAGGTGAGAAAAAGTGTTTCGTCCGTTGAGAAGATGTCTATGTGTAGGATTTCTCCCACGAAAGAAGGTACAGGTGTTACCGCTACTGCCTGCTTAGATGGATGGCGTTTCTACTTTGCCATGGAGCAGGTTTTGCAGTTAGTGGTTACCTCTGTTGCTAACCGCTGCATTTTCGGGAAGAAGTAGTCCCTCAGGATTTGTTTAACGTTTTCCTGTGCTGCCCGATGAGCCCTGTTGTGCTCTGTTACAACTATTTCCCTCTGTTCTGTTATGTCCGTTATGTCTTGTACGAAGTTTTTCGTATGTTTAAAAGAAGTGCTGGGAAATAACTCGACTAGCCGATGTTGAATGAACGCCAGGGTTGGTAATGAGCAATGTATTGCATTTACTACCTCGGCATTTACGGCGTCCTCTAAGGCCTGCAGTAAGTTGTCGCGATTTGGTGCCTTACTTTACTCTTGAACAAGATGTATGTGTCTACTGAGAAACTGTTTCCATCCTCAATTATTATTTGATTCCGGAAGCAGTTTACAGGATTGTCGGTTGTGTCGATGGTGTAAGTTAGCGATTGTTCGCTATGTATGGTGGCCACATCTGATTCCTGTTCGTCTTCCAGGGCGTTTATGTTCTGGCGAGATAGTGCGTCAGCCACGTAGTTCTCCTTTCCTGGCTTATAAACCAGCTTCGCGCCATGGTCGTCGATAATTCCTTTCCATCGCTTCAGCTTTGCATTTGGGTTCTTGTCGGAGACGGCAAAGGTTAGCAGCTGGTGGTCCGTGAAGATCTGCAGGTCTTTTACCCCATAGAGGTAGTTCCGGAGGTTTTTTAGTGCCCATACAATAGCGAGAAGCTCTCGCTCGTTGGTTGCGTAATTTTTTTCGCAATCCCGTAGGGCGCGTGATATCATGGTGATCGGTCGGCCGCCTTGGGACAGGACCGCTCCAAGGCCGAAGCCTGATGCATCTGTCGTTAGATCGAATGGCTTATTAAAGTCCGGGTATGAAAGAAGAACGTCTTCCGATGCTAAGATTTCTCTCAGTCTGTCGAAGGCTTCCTTCTGCTCTTTTGTCAAGCTTATGTCAATCCTCCTTGACTGATATTTACTGGCTTTACCGTTTTCCCCTTTCAGAATGTTTGTTAAGGATCTTGCGATTGTCGCAAAGTTTCGTATAAAGCACCTGTAGTAGCTTGCTAACCCTAGGAATGACCTAAGGTCGAAAAGTGACTTGGGTGGGGGAAATTCCTTAATGGCCTTTACCTTTTCAGGCGAAGTTTTAAGGCCCGCTCCAAGGCCGAAGCCTGATGCATCTGTCGTTAGATCGAATGGCTTATTAAAGTCCGGATATGAAAGAAGAACGTCTTCCGATGCTAAGATTTCTCTCAGTCTGTCGAAGGCTTCCTTCTGCTCTTTTGTCAAGCTTATGTCAATCCTCCTTGACTGATATTTACTGGCTTTACCGTTTTCCCCTTTCAGAATGTTTGTTAAGGATCTTGCGATTGTCGCAAAGTTTCGTATAAAGCACCTGTAGTAGCTTGCTAACCCTAGGAATGACCTAAGGTCGAAAAGTGACTTGGGTGGGGGAAATTCCTTAATGGCCTTTACCTTTTCAGGCGAAGTTTTAAGGCCCCCTTGGGACACGAAAAATCCCAAGTATTCGACGCTCTTTTTGAAGAACTTCGACTTTTCCTGTGATACCCTCATGCCCGCTTCCAGGAGTTTATTGAGTACCCAGTCCACGTCTTTTACGTGATCTTCCTTAGTTTTTGAGAATATTATGACGTCGTCTACGTACACGTAGCATAGCTTAGAGATCCCTTCTCTCAGCACGTCATCAATAGCCCTCTGGAATATGCTAGGGGCATTTTTTAGTCCGAATGGCAGTCTACAGAATTCATATTTGCCATTGTTTATGGAGAAAGCCGTCTTCTCTCGAATTTATCTGCGTAAAACTATCTTTTACAGGTAGTTGCATTTATGTAACCTGCTCTTACGTTCCTCCATCTTCAGAAGAGCCAACTTATTGGAAACACCTTTCGGCAGTTCAGGCAGTTTCCAATAGGCTTTCTGATAGGCACCAATTAGTGACTTTGGGTGACTTCAACATACCTGGAGCTCACTGGTCTTCTGATGGTGTGTCTAATGTTCTTCAGACTGCGGCACAGCATGACCTTATAAATGGCCTGCTTGATTTATCTTTATCTCAAGTTAACCACATCTTTAATTCTTTAAACCGCTTACTGGATCTATGCTTTGTCTCCGATCCTGTAGGTGTAAACCTAATTAGAGTTCCTCCAATGACGCAACTTGAAGATCCTTATCATCCTACTTTCGATGAGACTATCGACACTGGGACAGTTTTAGCAACAACATCTGGTAGTAGTTTAAACAGAGTCCGCTGTTTCCGTAAGGCTAACTATCAGAGGCTAAAAACTTTAATAGCAGAATTTGATTGTTTGAATCTTTACATGAACTCTGGCGTGCCAACCGCCGTTGATAGCTTTTATAGTGCCAGGAACTCATTTTTCTCTTTATGAGTTTCTGAAACCTATTCGTCCGTCTCTAATAAACCACTTTGGTTTAACAAAGAGCTGACACGTTTAAAAAACGTAAAATCTAGGCTTTATAATACAAAGTGCGTTCCAAAGTAAACAGGATTTTTTGAATCTAGCGCCCTCTAGTGGCGGCATCTATATGGTGCGACTGGTGCGTTCGAATCTGCTATCCTTTATCGACTTCCAGTAAAAATTTCATGAAATTTCATCTATTGGAAGTGAAGTTATTGCGTTTTAAGTGTCAGTATGTTTTTGTCATCGGTGCGAAAATGACAAAAAATTACTCAGAATGCAACATTCGAAGGACCTCATTAAAGAGGCAAAAAATGACCCGAACTTCCTTTACAATATTGTGACTGATGACGAAACGTGGTGTTTTCAATATGATCCCGAAACGAAACGCCAGATTGCAGAATGGAAGGCGCCGGACGAGCCGAAACCCAAAATATCGCCTGGAGAAGTCAAAAGTGAAGACAATGCTGACTTATTTTTATGATTCCAAGGGTATTGTCCACAAAGAATTCGTTCCACCCGGCCAAAACGTTAATGAGGTACTCTACCTAGGAGTTTTGAAGCGTGTGGTGCGCCGTATTCGACGTGTTCGGCCCGAATATCGCGAAGATGGATGTTGGCGTTTGGCTTGTGACCGACTATTAGACAAAAAAATCAAATTTTAACCATCAACCACTCCCCGTATTTACCTGATATGGCACCGTGCGATATCTACCTTTTCGGAAAAATGCATTTGCCGATGAAAGGAAAGCGTTATGCTGACATCGAGGCCATTTAAAAGGCTTGCACCGACATCCTGGCGGCCATACCGGGCAACGAGCTAAAACACTCGTTCGACATGCTTTTGGATCGTGCAAAAAGCTGTATTAAAGCAGAAGGAGACTGTTTTGAATAAAATAAATTGATTTTGCCGAAAAAACTATTTGTTCTGTGTTTTTGTTAAAAGTCCTGTTTACTTTGGAACGCACAGTGTAAAGTAGCCAACACTGACAAACGTTGTTTTGCCCCTTTTTGTTTTTTAGAAGGGCTAAACAATATCCATCTTCTCCTTGCCAAACCATCAGCGGGTATTGCAAGGCGTTATATGATCGATGAGTTTCAGATATTTGTTGCAGTTGCGCAGTATAGCGACGTGTATGCACAATATCGCGTTTTTCCAATTGTTCACCAACAATCAGGATTGCAACTTCATATAATGTTGGAGCATTAAATGTGCGTCATTTGCTTTGATGACAACTTTATAGTCATCATTTGGCATGCGCTCTAAAGCACTCTTTAAAAACTTGACCAACGCATGATGTTCATGAAGCAGGCACTGCAAGTCTTGAAGAATTTATCGCTTTATTCCTGCATTGATCCCTCGGCGACGATCAAGTTGTTCTTACATATTGCCCATGAAATATATGTGTAAAAATTTATTCTCTATATCTTTAAAAGGTAGTAATTATCAAATTCGATGGTGAATCTGTCCTTGTGTCTCCAAAATAGTTTTGGGTGGGAGATACCAGTAGATAAACTAAGTTATTATTTAATAGAGGGCTGCATGAGTTGCAAAAAAACAAAATTCGAATGAACAATGCTCGAAATGCTTTGAGTGAAATAGAATGCTCAATCGAATGAATTTGAGTGAATAAGTGCGTTCCGGCTAGACTCGGACGCACAACATCCAAACGAACAAAAACGAATTGAATGAGTGCGAATTCGTAGAATACTAGGTTTCCATATAGAATGCATTCGGATTTTTTGGTTTCAGTTTTACCAAATTTTATATACATAAAAACAGAAACAATAACATCAAATAAAAAACCACAATATTTATACAAATAACTTAGTCTCGTCGGCTACTTTTCCTGTGTCCATTTTCTTTCTTTAAGGAAATCACATGAAATGAAAGCAACGAATGCAAATTATTAAGATTTGTTCACCTTAGTTACTTTCACTGTTCGCCCGTTTAGGCAATATATATTAATAAGACACGTAAGGATTTCTGTTTAATCTTTTATTGTAATAAGCCCGTTAGGGTTATCAAGGATTATATGGGTTACAATGATTATTAAGGTAAAATAATAATTATAAAACACAGCTACGGCTGTGGAGTTCCGGATTAAAACTAAACTTCGAATCTAACCGGCCACGGGTTGTGGCCTCTGCTCGTTGCAGCGCTGCCGGCAGAGTGCCTGGTCAGCGCTTGATATCCGGCGTGTGCAGACCATGCGCTGAGCGAGTGATTCCGGCACTGTGGGAAAGTGCCGGGTCGACACCTTTTGCTTGGGCTTGATCGCCAAATTCGCCGTTGCGCGTGTTGGCCACCGGACGCGGCCTGCAACTTTGCGAATTATTCCCTTTACGGGAACTGGATGTGTTAACTTCTCCCTCCTTTAAGTGGTCGCCGTCCCGGTGACCTGCAGTTTCTACGTCACCAGTGTTTTCGGAAGTGATGTGGCTTCTGGTCCTCAGGTAGAGACGTCCCAGCCAGCCAACGGAGCATAGCAGAAAAACGGCGAGAGAGGCAAGCGAATAGTTAAGGAGGGAGATTTTTCAGGCTCAGTGCGTGTAGGAACGGAAGACTCAGCCGGGCCTTATGCGCTATAATGTTGACCGTGGCCATGGCTGACACTGCGGGTTTTTTCATTGAGTCTCCCAGCTGGTTGACAAACCAAGTCCCATTGAGACTTACTCGGTCCGAGTAACTTACCAGGTAGGTTCCGGATATCTTCTGGTCTCGCCCTTGTTCATCGGTCATTGCCACATTTGCATCGTTTATTATTAGGGTGCCGTGGTCTACCACTGTGACGGGGTTCAGGTGACCCGGAAGCGTGGAGCAGTGTGCCGTCGTACCGGAGATTAGCTGTTGGGCGCAGGTGCCATGTTGTAGCTCCCGGCAGAAGGTGGCGCCGACCGTAGTCTTGCAGTGCCCGATGTTTAGGTTTTTTCCGGGGCACTCGGCGACCAAGTTACCTTCTTCGAAATCTAGGATCTTGCTGTGTCGTTGAACCGGATAGATCGTTATTTTCTTACACATAAGCTTAGGACTAGGGAATTTAATGAGGAAGTGGATGATGTCAGAATTTTGAAAAACGGTTATGCTAGATACTTCTAATAATTCTATTAAACTAACGTTAATAGGCTGCTTGTCCTTAAATTCGCCAATGTCAGAGCTGTCTAGAATAGCAGGGTTTACAATATTTAATTTAGCCAGGGTTAAGCCCATTAGGATGTTTTCTAAATCTGTGATGACGATTCTATTTTTTGCCAAAATGATTTCCAGAAGGTGTGTTTCTCTATTTGATTCTGATTTCTGAATTTGGTTCATATTATTAATGAGTTCATTTAAACGTTCTTGAAATTTAATATTTAATTCCGTTTGTCCCTCGTCCGCTTTCATTAATAATTCCTGATTGATTTTAACCTGTTCCCAATCGTCGAAATCGGGAGTGCCTGCAACGACTTTCAAAGCTGTCCCAAGTATATTGAGACTTCTAGCGCCCTGTGGTGGATTTTCAGGGTAGCTACTAACTTGCGAATGTGTCCGAGGTCCGTCTTTATAACCGGTGTCCGGTGGTCGTCAGTGAATGTTCCCGTTAACATCTCTGTTTGGTCCGCGTAGTCTTCGTATGATGTCAAGTTCGTCGCGTGCTGTAGGTACCCGTAGGATTCCCATAGTACAAAGTCTCCGTCTATTATTGGTATGTAGTCTGTGTTCGTGTAGTCGTTTAGTCTTACTGTCGCGTCCGTCTTAACAGCCAACAGTGCCAAGAGTAAAATGCACCATCTTAACCTAAAATGAGCATAAAAACAAAAGTGCGAAAAAATGAAATTAGATAGGGAATCTCGCGAAGATGTTAGCGCAGATTGTCCTTATGGACCACCCTCCCTTTAATTAGGACCGTTGTCCCCAGGTCGGCTTCGACAACCTCTTCTGAGCAAAGTGGAGATAGCTTGTTACCTAGGCGTTTGTTTGTTTTCAAAAAAACTTTCTCGCCGACCTGGTAGTTCTTATGTGTCCTATCTTTATTCACCTGATCTAAGCTCTTTTCCTGAGCTTGTTTGATTTTCCTGTTGATTTCGTTCTCGAGCTTCATGGGTTTTGAATGAATTATTTCTATGGGTTTCTTGTCAGTTACCGAATGGATTGAGTTATTGTATTTATTTGTTGCAAGGAGGATTAGTTCGATTGTATCGTTTAAGTTGTTCCCTAGTTTCAGGCATCTGGCTATTTCTGCCAAGGTGCTGTGGAACCTCTCTACCTGTCCGTTTGAGGTACTGTGTAGAGGCGGGGCATTTGCGACTGCTATGTTGAAGTGATTTAAGAGGAAGGATTTGATGGTTTCGGAATTTAGTGACCTTTCGTTGACACAGTAAATTGTTTTAATTTTTGGAAAGAAATTGATTATGTGTAGTAAGGGAGCTTTAATATCGACGATGGCCCTTGATGCAATTTTTTGCACCACTGCAAACTTCGAGAATTTGTCAATACAGGTGAGAAAAAGTGTTTCGTCCGTTGAGAAGATGTCTATGTGTAGGATTTCTCCCACGAAAGAAGGTACAGGTGTTACCGCTACTGCCTGCTTAGATGGATGGCGTTTCTACTTTGCCATGGAGCAGGTTTTGCAGTTAGTGGTTACCTCTGTTGCTAACCGCTGCATTTTCGGGAAGAAGTAGTCCCTCAGGATTTGTTTAACGTTTTCCTGTGCTGCCCGATGAGCCCTGTTGTGCTCTGTTACAACTATTTCCCTCTGTTCTGTTATGTCCGTTATGTCTTGTACGAAGTTTTTCGTATGTTTAAAAGAAGTGCTGGGAAATAACTCGACTAGCCGATGTTGAATGAACGCCAGGGTTGGTAATGAGCAATGTATTGCATTTACTACCTCGGCATTTACGGCGTCCTCTAAGGCCTGCAGTAAGTTGTCGCGATTTGGTGCCTTACTTTACTCTTGAACAAGATGTATGTGTCTACTGAGAAACTGTTTCCATCCTCAATTATTATTTGATTCCGGAAGCAGTTTACAGGATTGTCGGTTGTGTCGATGGTGTAAGTTAGCGATTGTTCGCTATGTATGGTGGCCACATCTGATTCCTGTTCGTCTTCCAGGGCGTTTATGTTCTGGCGAGATAGTGCGTCAGCCACGTAGTTCTCCTTTCCTGGCTTATAAACCAGCTTCGCGCCATGGTCGTCGATAATTCCTTTCCATCGCTTCAGCTTTGCATTTGGGTTCTTGTCGGAGACGGCAAAGGTTAGCAGCTGGTGGTCCGTGAAGATCTGCAGGTCTTTTACCCCATAGAGGTAGTTCCGGAGGTTTTTTAGTGCCCATACAATAGCGAGAAGCTCTCGCTCGTTGGTTGCGTAATTTTTTTCGCAATCCCGTAGGGCGCGTGATATCATGGTGATCGGTCGGCCGCCTTGGGACAGGACCGCTCCAAGGCCGAAGCCTGATGCATCTGTCGTTAGATCGAATGGCTTATTAAAGTCCGGGTATGAAAGAAGAACGTCTTCCGATGCTAAGATTTCTCTCAGTCTGTCGAAGGCTTCCTTCTGCTCTTTTGTCAAGCTTATGTCAATCCTCCTTGACTGATATTTACTGGCTTTACCGTTTTCCCCTTTCAGAATGTTTGTTAAGGATCTTGCGATTGTCGCAAAGTTTCGTATAAAGCACCTGTAGTAGCTTGCTAACCCTAGGAATGACCTAAGGTCGAAAAGTGACTTGGGTGGGGGAAATTCCTTTATGGCCTTTACCTTTTCAGGCGAAGTTTTAAGGCCCCCTTGGGACACGATAAATCCCAAGTATTCGACGCTCTTTTTGAAGAACTTCGACTTTTCCTGAGATACCCTCATGCCCGCTTCCAGGAGTTTATTGAGTACCCAGTCCACGTCTTTTACGTGATCTTCCTTAGTTTTTGAGAATATTATGACGTCGTCTACGTACACGTAGCATAGCTTAGAGATCCCTTCTCTCAGCACGTCATCAATAGCCCTCTGGAATATGCTAGGGGCATTTTTTAGTCCGAATGGCAGTCTACAGAATTCATATTTGCCATTGTTTATGGAGAAAGCCGTCTTCTCTCTATCCTTTTCCGCCAGTTCTATTTGGTGGAATCCGGACTTCAGGTCGAGCGTTGTGAAAAATTGCGACTCGCCTATGTTTGATAGTATTGTTGAAATCGTGGGGATAGGGTATCTATCGTCCACGGTTTTTTGGTTTAGTTTTCTGAAGTCGATGACTAATCGCTTCTTTTTTATCCCGTTTTGATCCGTGCCTTTTTTATCTACAACCCACGTAGGATTGTTATAAGGAGACCTGGATGGTCTGATTACGCCGTCCGCGAGAAGTTGTTTAACCTCTGCATTGACGAATTCAGTTACACCCATGGGATGAGGGTAGGACTTGGAGTACACTGGCTCCCCGTCGGTTTAAATTGTAGCGATTGTATTTATATTAAGTGGTAGTGCCTCGTCGGGGTCGGCGAAGGCTCTATGATTCTTTACTATCATTTTATCGAAAGTGGCTTGAATCGCTACAGGGACGTCTTCGTCATCGATTTTTATGAAGTTGACGTTCTCTGCTTTAGTAAATTGGATCTTTTCAGTTCCATTACTTGTCTGCAGGACATTGCTGGTAAAATCCAGTGTCGCATTTGCTTGTTTAAGCAAGTCGAGTCCGATAATACCATCAAAATCTTTGAGATTGTTTAAAATGAAGAAGGGTGTTTTTATATTGAACACTGAAACAAGACATTTTTTGTCAATTTTAGTAAAGCCATGGATTGACTTTACTGTAAATGGTTTCTCCGCTGCCACGATGCCTTTCAGCCCCGGGAGTGGAGAGATGTAATTCTTAGAAGTACCCGTATCTACTAATATTTTTATTTCCCTACCTGCCACCTTACGGGTAATATAGGGGAGCAGGGACTTTACCCTAAAAAATTGCAGGAATCTTCTGTGTCCAGTTCATCCTCTATTTCAGTGGCGCAGGCCTGGGCTACGGAATCATAATCGTCACTTCCGGGTTCTTGTTCCGGCAAAAAATTTATTTTTTGTGGAAACCGGTTTGTTTGCCCTTTTTGCCACGCCGTAGGTTGCTTGAACCTGGAGGATGTATCAACATCCATTGGTTCTGGCGCTGGCTGGGCCTGGTTACCTGTGTTCTTTCGCGACTTTTGTCGGAATGAACCACCCTGATTATTGTCTTTTTGTGACCTAATGAAGTGAGGGTTCTTTTTTATTGCCCCCAAATTTTGGTTTTGTTCATAGGTCTTCCACTGGTTATTTTGTCGCTGGCTATTTGGCTTGAACGTCTTTTCTTCGTTGTGCCGAGCAAAATTCGCCGCGAAGATAGACCTTTCGTTGCTCGATTCAGCTTATTGCGCTAGCGCTAATGCCGACGGCAGGTCTCGCGGTTGTGCCGGAAAAACGGCCATCCTTAGTGATTTTTTCAAGCCCGATACGAACGCATGTACGATACGAACGCATGTAGAGCGTCTTCCCTGTGTTGTTTATTTAAGATGACCGCCGCGTCTTTGTCGTGAGTCATGATTGTTTTATTTGTGAGAAGCGTTAGCTTCCGTTCAATCTCATTATAATATTTAAGGAGGGGTAGCTCTCCCTGTCTTGACAAGCTTAATTCTTGTTTGATTACATGCATCGGAGTTTTGTCCGCTTATGTAAAATCTAGGCGTGCCAATATGGCATCGAAATTAAAGACTGTATTAAAGGAGGATAGGGCAGTGGCTGCTGAGCCGGTTATTTTATTCTTTAATATTCCCACAGCCTGATAATGCCTACTGCTACCCTTGTATTTTTCGAAGACCTTGTAGGCTGCGCTGGCAGCTTGTCTCCAAGCTACATAGTTTTCTTGTTTCCCATCGAATATTGGAACTGATTTCACCATATCGAGTGGTTCATCACAGCCTATTCTGTGGTCTATTTCAATCTCTGGCACAAACATAACTATGCCCACTGTAATGGCAAATTGGCGAGGACAAGGGCCTACTCACATTTCTTATATTTATTTATTTTTCTGTTGCTGTTGCTGTCGTCGCTGCTGCCGCTGCTGCAGTCGCCGTCGGCGTTGTTGTTTTTTGGGCTATGCGGAATGGCTCTGCCCTTGTTGTTTTTATTTAGGCTATGCGGAATGGCTCTGCCTATTTTTTATTGTCTTTGATTTTTTATACCCTAGCAGGGTATATTAGTTTCAGTCAGAAGTTTGCAACGCAGTGAAGGAGGCATCTCCGACCCTATAAAGTATATATATTCTTGATCAGGATCAACAGCCGAGTCGATCTAGCCATGTCCGTCTGTCCGTCCGTCCGTTTATACGCAAACTAGTCCCTCAGTTTTAAAGCTATCTGAATGAAACTTTGCAGTTAGGCTTCTATATACTCTCACTCGTACATATGTCGGAACGGGCCGGATCGGACCACTATATCATAAGCTGCCAGAGGAACGATCCGAAAATTTTTAAAAAACAATTATAACTTTGTCAGTTTTCAACCAATTTTCACCAAATTTGATATTTGCCCATTTAGTATTATTTCCGAATTTCGGTTTTAATTTCATGAAAATCGGCTGACTATATCCTATAGCTTCCATAGGAACAATCAGGAAAATTATAACTTTGTCAGTTTTCAACCAATTTTCACCAAATTTGATATTTGCCCATTTAGTATTATTTCCGAATTTCGGGTTTAATTTCATGAAAATCGGCTGACTATATCCTATAGCTTCAATAGGAACAATCAGGAAAATAAAAGAAAAAACCATAACTTTGTCAGTTTTCAACATATTTTCACCAAATTTGATATTTAGCCATATTTTATTGTTCCTGAATTTTGATTTTAATTTCATGAAAATCGGCTGACTATATCCTATAGCTTCCATAGGAACAATCAGGAAAATAAAATAAAAATTCATAACTTTGTCAGTTTTCAACATATTTTCACCAAATTTGATAGTTACCCATATTTTAGTATTCCTGAATTTCGATTTTAATTTCATGAAAATCGGCTGACTATACCCTATAGCTTCCATAGGAACAATCAGGAAAATAAAAGAAAAAACCATAACTTTGTCAGATTTCAACATATTTTCACAAAATTTGATATTTAGCCATATTTTAGTATTTCTGAATTTTGATTTTAATTTCATGAAAATCGGCTGACTATATCCTATAGATTCCATAGGAACAATCAGGAAAATAAAAAAACCATAGCTTAGCCGTGTTTCAAACCATTGCCATCAAATTTGAGATTTGGCAACAAATTATTATTTCAGAATTTCGTTTTTAATTGTTTGTTTAAAGTCTGCTAGGGTATACAAACTTCGGTGAGCCGAAGTTAGCTTCCTTTCTTGTTTGTTTTTAGGCTATGCGGAATGGCTCTGCCTATTTTGTATTGCTTTTTTTTTTAATTTTTGTTTTTAGGCTATGCGGGGTGGCTCTGCCTAATACTTCACTTCACTTTGGTTAATTCTTTTAGCTGTTCCACACCGCTGTCGCGGCCGCACTTGTTGTCACGAATTTGGTTTTTGTTTTTCCCGTCGGCTCTTATCTGCCGAATTCACTTCACAGAGTTTTTCACTTAGTTTTTGTTGTGTAGACAAAAACTTTTTCTTTTGCCAAGTAAATCACACCGTTTCCGCGCGACTATGTTCAGATGAATTATTTTTATCTTTTTTTTTTTTTTAACGCGGAACTAACTGTCGTGAGATCGGTTACGTTGGGCGCCAATTATTAAGATTTGTAAGATTAATAAGACACGTAAGGATTTCTGTTTAATCTTTTATTGTAATAAGCCCGTTAGGGTTATCAAGGATTATATGGGTTACAATGATTATTAAGGTAAAATAATAATTATAAAACACAGCTACGGCTGTGGAGTTCCGGATTAAAACTAAACTTCGAATCTAACCGGCCACGGCTTGTGGCCTCTGCTCGTTGCAGCGCTGCCGGCAGAGTGCCTGGTCAGCGCTTGATATCCGGCGTGTGCAGACCATGCGCTGAGCGAGTGATTCCGGCACTGTGGGAAAGTGCCGGGGCGACACCTTTTGCTTGGTGACGAATTCCGGGCAATTGCCCCTGGAATGCTTGATCGCCAAATTCGCCGTTGCGCGTGTTGGCCACCGGACGCGGCCTGCAACTTTGCGAATTATTCCCTTTACGGGAACTGGATGTGTTAACTTGCATACATATGTTATACGTCAAAAATTTGAGTGACACGAATTTTCTTCGCTTTCCCAAATTTGTCAATCCGTTTTGTGCTTTATTTATTCTCACGTATTAAGCCAAATGTCATTCTCTATGAAACACAACACGCACTCACAATAGGACTCATTCATTTCATTGTGTTTCTCGCACTCATTCAATTCAATTGGAATCCATTCTATTTATCCTGTGTTGTGAATCAAGCCAAGCAGATCTCTATTATTTAACTACATTCTATCACTAACCATACAACATACTCATTTCATACAACGAAAATGGAATCAAAAATTTTCGAGCGACAGGCCCCGTGCTTCGCTCTCTCATTCTTATGCTCGCACACTGATTGCGAGAGTTCCTTCGCTCAGTCGCATAGTGGTTGCCCTGCGCTTGAATGCTTCTTTATATGTATGCGTGTTCATGTATTCACGTACACGGGTGCATGTGTGCGATCATTTCATTTCGGCCCAGCAAGAATATTTGGTCTTTTGCTACTTTTCAAACTTGGTACCCTAAGAATATTGGGTTAATGATAGATATAAGAATATTATATGTTTTAATATATTTTCTAATGTTTCAGCATACATTTCATATTTGTTTACAATTACAACTTCAAATCAGTGACAGCAGTGAAATGTTTTGTATATATGTATGTATTTGAAAGAATAAAAATCCATCTACTGAGATAGGAACAGGGTATATTGCAGACGGTGTCACTTAAAACACCGACTGCTCTTATGTGGTTGAGAAATCAAATCAGATGTTATTGTTGTTCTGCGAGCGGATGGTGCCTGCTTACCCACCAAAGATTGCCTTTTAAGGGGAGAGGGCAGAAACAAAAACAGCTGATTGGCTTTGTTTTGTTTACATAATTTAGGACACTTGTTTTGATAGTTATGTTTAATGACCTTTGGTTGATTTTTTTTCTTCATGGTTCGCATTGTAATTTTAATTGTTATTTGCCTTTGCTATTTCTATAATGAATGAATGAAGTGATCTAGTTGTATATATTTTTGTTTATGTCGCCGCTCGAATTAAATATACACACATATATGTACATATATACACCTGTGTTAAACAGTATTATAATTGAGATTATTTAGATTAGGTTATGTAAGTAATATATATTTTCCTCAGTAAAATTAAAATAAATCCATCTAGCATTTTCATCCTGTGTTCATAACAGGAATGGGTAACCGAAAACCAATTTGATTAAATGCTGGACATTTCAATGGCAAGTATACAGGACTGTTTAATTTTTTTCCTTTATTCTTTTTATGTCAGGACTTTTGTCAAATATTTTTTTGAAACTATTCTAATGGATTTGAATTAAAGAGAAATAGTAATCTGATGGAGCTTTCAGTTTCAAACTTTTGTCAGCGCAGTCATAATTTTTATTAATAATAAAATGTTCTGTGGAGCATTGTGTTTCTATATTTGTTTTTAATAGATCAGAACACACTTTGCAATCTTTTTCTTTGCAGAAATTTGAACCCTGCAAAATATCTCAAGGCATTGCTATCAAATTCGTTTCCAGTTGCAATATGAAAAATATGATCGATTTCTGTATTGTGACAAGGTCACAAACTATTAGGTATAAGTTGTACATATTAGTTGTAAGTCGTATAAATATTAGGTATAAAATGTATATATTAGTAGTAAGTCGTATAAAGGGGAAGTAGAGTTAAACGCACATCACCGCCAGCAACATCGCCGGCCATCACCGCCAGCAACATCGCTGGATACCACCGGCTACTCCGCCAGCCGGCAACATGGGCCTGCAGAGCCACATCCCGGAGAATGGAACGCTGGGTCAGCCAATCAGCGGCCAGCAGAGGGGCCCGCCGAGCCACGACCGCGGCAGAGGGCCGATAGCACCGGCAGCGGCAGAGCCCAGGAATGCCAAACGGAATTCGCAGCGGCCACCTGCGAGCTGCAGACAGAGCAAGATGGAAGATCGCAGACATGCAAGAATGCATGGAATGCGGAACGGCGCGTGCCATGAAGCGCGGCAGCGCAGTCGCGCAGGAACAATAGGAATTTGGGTCAAGATCAGATTGAAATCTGATATCTACAATTACTCGCGGTGGACCCACCGAGCCATAAGGTTAACTTTCAAGTGCCAAGTGACAAATAAGAACCCAAACCAGACAACGACCCTCAGCAGTAGAGAAACAAGGACAAGGATACACTAGGACTACGAGGAAAACAGGACACGACACGGACATAGAAGCTTCTGAAAAGGAAAACGATACGACACAGGCTAACGGTGAGCACGGCCACCGGCCCAAAACATAGCAACGGGGTGTGTGCACAGGCTAGGGAAAAAGGAGAAAGGGAAACTGAGCAAATAGGAAATAAGATAGACAAACAGTACAGAGAAAACATGAAACAAATACACATCTAAGCTAGGCATATTAAATGTCAACAGATCTATTACTTTCCCTACCCTCTCTAGCCAACCACGACCCTCTGGACCCCCTCCTCCTCGCCTCGTCCGCCGCTGGGTCTCCAGGGCGGCGAACCAAGCAGGACGGGACCAGATTAATTCCGGGCGTTGGCGAGGTGACGGCCACTGGGATCTTCCCAAGCCTAGCCTAATCTCGGGGAGCCGCCACAGGGACTAGCCCGGGCGGAACGGGGCATAGCTGGGAGGCAGCCCGCCGGTGGATACACCAGGCTGAGCCGCCGGGCCGCGGTGCTTGGGTAATCCAGGCCGTGGTTTTAGGTCAGGATTGTGGGCGCGGGAGCGAGCTGCTGGGACTCCAGAGCCACGTCTACAGTCTCTAGTGGAGGGTCCGGCCGCTAGGACTCCAGAGCCGGCAGTTTCGTCCCGTCCTGCGTGAGCAATAGGGAATCTACAGGGGCATGTGCATGAGTGTAGGTGTGTGTGTGGCCGAGTTCGCAAATCGCAGTGGCCGCCGGCAAAACCCACCCCTTTAAAAGATTCTCGATACGAAACGGCACCTCCATGTACTGGCGTTTCCAAAAACAAATGATTCTGGATGGGGCTCTGGGCCGCTGAGGATCATCTCGGTCGTAGCGCATCATAACAGTACCTTCATCTGAGAACATATCTAGTTCGGTACTTTCTATTTCATCGGCTTGTTGCATTCTGACGGTGACCGATAGCCAGTGCGTTGAATCCCGTGGTCGAACTCGCGTAGTTCCCACCAAAATTAGATAAACATTGAAAAAAAAACGTGAGTGTGGTGTCCCGGTAGAGAAGGTGCAGTGGAATTAATTTAAAAAAAATAAACCCAAATAGGAAGAAACCCCGATCCGGAGACTGAAGGTGCTCAAGGAGTGGACCAGGCAGGGAAGGCGAGGAACAGAAAACGTGAGTCCGTTCCGAGTGGGACATTAAATGTTTTAATAGTCAGTTTGGCGGGTTCCACAGGGCAAACGCCTCATCCCGGGAAACCCAGTTTGGACCCGGGAAAACCCTTTTTTCTGCCCGGTAGAAGAGGGTTCCAACATAAAATAATCCGCCAAATCCCCGGAGTGGTCGACCGCCATAGAGAACGAGACTGGCCAGCGGCGATTATATAATTTTATTAAACTTATTTATATAATTTATTTGCTTATTTATTCAACCTATTTATTTATTTATTTAAATTATTTAAATTATTTATATATTCAAATTATTTCTTCGTCCAAATTATTTATTTATTTATTATTTGCCTGTAAAATGATTTATTTATTTATTTAATTGTTATTTATTTATATGTGCCAGTGCTAATTATTTAAATGTGTGGTCGATTTGTGTGTGCGTAAATACCCATATTTATTTAGGTATTTATTGCCTCGGCACTAGGTAGCCGGCAAAAATGCACAACTATTAAACAAAGACAATCAGACGGAAACACAAGCACCCAACCCAATGTAAAAAAAAGGAAGGCACTAAATTACAACAATTTAAAATAATAATTTATTAAAATAGTGGCAAAACAATTTGGAAAATAATGATATAGTTTACATACATAGATATATATAACAACACACGTGAAAACAAACTTACATCCTAATTTATGCTTAATCCTTAAATCTTAAAATCGAAGATGGTGATCTGTCCAGGCCGATCCATGTAGAGGTGTTTATAGTTGTCCTTTCCAAACTACGACCCGTCTCAGCCCCCTTATCTGTATTGGAGCTCTAGTTAGGATGACATAGCTGAAATGAATGGAGGGTTAATTAATAAATCATATACATATTTATAAACACATTTATTTATACATACATACCCTTACATTTTGTCGTGTCCTCGCCGTATTCCTGTTAATTCCTTTTCTTTGTCGTTGATACACATTTAATTGGGATGTCGTTTTGTTTCATAATTTGCCTGTAATGAAAGTTAAGAACAAATTTGGATGTTAATACAATTAAGTTGGAATATGTTGAAGAATTAAAAAAAATGTTTGTAACGATGAGTTACTAAGTGTTCTACGTGGGGGGAAAGAATGATGACCGGATGAGTCCGTGACCAGGAAGAAGCCGTGACAACCGTCTGCCAAGGGGAATCCGATGACTTGATGCGGATTCCAGGAAGGGAGGGTGCGTTGATGGGTAACAACAGCCATGCCCAGGGCCTATATCTGAGGGGGAGAAGGATTGTTATTTGTGCAGTTTATTTTTTTTTTTTTTGATTTTCGAGTTGTTTACCTTTTGTTATTGTGTTGTGGATTCCAGATCTTCTGGAACTATGGTGTGACCTGTGGGTAGACGGGGAAAAATCCCCCCCCGAGATGGACTGGCTAGCCGGCCTTGCCCCATCAAAAAGCAGGTTGCAACATAATGGCGCCCAATGTCAACCAGAAGTGGGGTGGCGGAGGCCTTTGAAAAGGGGTATCTGCGCCCATACGCAGGAGACAAAAAAATTAAATAAATTCCCAGTCGATGGCGGGAATCAAAGTGGGCCGGCAGTGCAGGTTGGAAGGTGTTGCGATGGCTTATGTCGGCGATAAAAAGTCAGACGTAATTGCTCGCCGCTGGAAAACCTGGGGTGCCGGAGAAAAAACCACAAAGTAAATGTTCGTGAAGTTAAATTGTTGTATGTAGAACTCACCTAAGCGCGGAGATCCTCCAGGAGAGAAGGGATGGCACTAGCGACCGGAAAGTCAGCTAGGAGGCTCCCGAGGGGTGCCTGGTGGCCAATGGTGGATCCTTAACGGTGAAGTAGTACAGTCAGGCTCCTGCCGTTTTCGGTGCGGATGTGTGCGGGGAAATTGCTGGTCTACGGGTGGCCCATGGGAACACAGGGTTCACCATGCGATGCACCCGGAACAGCAGGAGAACTCGCAGGCACATCCGCAGTGTAATCGGACAGGACGCCGCGAGTAGGTGAGCGCCCTCGATGCCCTATCTTCCCAGATGAAGATAGTGGATCCGACGGAGCTCGCAAGGGAGATTAACGATCAGGATGTAGTGCTGAAGACGCAGAAAAAAAGCAACGGTTGACGGCTCCGGTTAGGCATCATTTCTTTTCCCCCGTATTTGTTGTGCAGATATAGTTTTTTTCGTAGGTGTTGTCTAGAAATAGAAGGTAAAGCGTGTTTAGTGTTAGGTATATAGGTAGCAATTAGGGTTATAGTAGGTATTTAATGAGTAGGAGTTACAACTTGCGGTCACAAGCTGGGAAAATGACCACTAGGACTCCACGGTCGGAAGGTCCGCAGGATGAAGCGGCAGAAGGAGCCGTTGGCGGCGCAGGAGGCGACAGCTGGGACGTGTCTCCACCACGCCGAGGAATCCCGAGCGACATCGCGTCATCGGTGAACGCCGCGGTGGCCCAGGCATACGAGACGCACCGGGCGGCGGAGTCGGACAGCGTGAGCCGGGCACTCCAGGAGGAGGTTCGCCGAGGGTTCCTGGAGATGATGGCCCTGATCAACGAGGTGGTCCAGCCGTTGAAGGAGACTGCAGCCGCAGTCCGGTCGCTGCAGCAGCCGACAAGGCAGGGCGACGTCGGAGCCCATGGCGGTGGCAGAGCCAGCGGCCGGCCGGAGGCATCATGCGCGACGGGAGCGTATCCCAAGGCCAAGCCGGAAGAGGAGCTGAGGAGATCGCCGCAAAAACCGCCTAGAGCACACAGCAGCGACTCGGACCGAGGAGTCGACGCCGGATGGTACCCAGGCGGGCAGCAGCAAGCGGACGGATGGCAGCTCCAGCCCTATCCGATAGCGTACGAGGCACGGGCGATCGGCAGCGAGGGTCTCCGGGGGCCTGAAAGAAGAGAAGAGGCGGTGAGAGGGGTCCGTATAGAGAAATGGGAAATATTTTTCGACGGCGACCCGAACAAGCTCGCCGTAGAGGACTTCGTTTTTCGGGTTGAATACCTACAGCGGCAGGCAAGATGTTCCTGGGACCAGGTGCTGGGCAGCTTTTACCAGCTGATGCGAGGCCAGGCGGCCGAGTGGTACTGGCAGTTCGTCCGGGAGAGTCCGCCGCAGACGTGGGAGGACCTCAAGGAGAGTCTGGTGGCCAGGTTCCGTGGCAGAGGAGGCGAGTTTGAGCGGATGCGAGCGCTCCAGGACCGGCGGCAGCAGCAGGGCGAGTCCATGGAGGATTATTTCCGGGCCATGAGCCGTCTGGGGAACCGCCTGTTAAGGCCCATATCTGAAGCGAAGATGGTGAAAATCATCAAAAAGGGTCTTACCGCCGAGATCGCCCGCTTCGTAAACGCCTTACGGGTATACAATGTGGAGCAGCTGCGCGAGGAGTGCCTGGAGGTGGAGGATGCGTTCCTGACACGGGACATCCAACCCGCATACCGTGGACCGCCCAAGTTCCAGCTCAGCGGACGACAGGTGGAAGAGGTGGCAGCCGATACACCCGAGGCGGAAGCGGAGTCGGAGAAGCCAGTCGTCGAGGAGGTCTCACGGCACAGGATGGTCTACTGGAATTGTGGCCGAGCAGAACACGTTTTCCGCGACTGCCCGTCGC
Organism: Drosophila anomelani; assembly: GCA_035045905.1. Classification (NCBI taxonomy): domain Eukaryota; kingdom Metazoa; phylum Arthropoda; class Insecta; order Diptera; family Drosophilidae; genus Drosophila; species Drosophila anomelani. Next base: position 66,400 of record JAWNOO010000027.1, on the reverse strand, counting down.
CGGAACGGAAAATATTCTGTTTCCACTGCGGAAAACCGGAGGTGGTCACGCCCAACTGCCCAAACTGTGCGGGAAACGGGAGGACGAGCGCCGGAAAGGTGGGAGACCCGCGCTCGGGATACAGGCCCAACCGGAGTTGAAAATCCCAACATCATCAGTAGTACCTATAAAGAGCGAAGATATAGTTAAAGTAGAAGTAGCTAGAAATAAGGAAAAATCTAGTCTGCTAAGATATTTACCGGCGGAGGAGCGGATGCAGAAGTACTTGGAGGCACGGAACCGGATTTTTGGAAGTCACCAGCTGGACGGGATGCGTAGCGTCAGCCGGAGGCTCTTGAAGGCCAAATCCCGATTCCGACAGAGGCACCAGACCCGACGAGCGGTAGTGGAAGCCGTGCGCCGAGGGATGAGCGGCGACCCCAGGGTGTTCGCCAAGGTGGTCATCCGCGGAAAGCGAGTTTCCGGTTTGCTGGATACCGGCGCATCCGTCAATGTCCTCGGAAAAGGGAGCCGAGAGCTGCTGGAGGAGATCGGCGTGAGGATGGAGAAGTACCTGTTCGTGGTGAAGACTGCTGCGGGAGAAGACAGGTCGATCATCGGCCGAGTGCATGTGCCTGTGCAGTTCAAGGGAGTGGAGAAGGTGCTCACCTTTTAAGTGTGCCCGTATTTGGAGCAGGCCATGTACCTCGGCATCGACTTCTGGAGGCGGTTCGCGTTGGCACCAGCCATCCTCGGGGAGCAGCCAGCAACGAAGCCGAAGGCGAACGTTTCTGAAGTGTGGGATCCGAACAATCCGTGGCTCGATGGGAAGACGGCGAAGGAGTCCGTAGTCGAGGAGTGGGTCCTGCAGGAGGAACAGAAGGAACGATTAGAGGCGATCAAAAAGGAGTTCCTTGCCTTCGAGGACGTTGGCCTGGGGAAGACATCGGTGGAGAGGCACCACATCCAGCTAGTGGAAGGCGCGGAACCATTTAAGGATCGGCATTATCCACTATCGCCAGCGATGCAGGAGATCGTGTGGGCGGAAGTGGACAAGATGTTGGAGCTTGGCGTGATCGAGGTCAGCGAGATTCCGTGGAGTAACCGCACGACGGTGGTGCGAAGGCCGGACAAGAACCGATTCTGCCTGGACCCGCGGAAGCTCAACCAGCTCACCGTAAAGGACGCGTATCCGCTGCCCTGCATTGAAGGGATCCTGGCCAGGATCGAGCAGACGCACTATATCTCGAGTGTCGACCTGAAGTTCGCGTTCTGGCAGGTGGAGCAGGATCCTGAGAGTCGCCCATACACAGCCTTCACGGTAGCCGGGAGGCCGCTGAACCAGTTCCGGATGATGCCGTTTGGACTGTGCAACGCGACCTGCTGATCATCGCACCGGACTTCGAGACGCACCTGAAGTATCTCGGATTAATGGCAGAGTGTCTGAGGAAAGCCAATTTGACGATAGGGTTAAAAAAATCCAAGTTTTGCTTCAAGAGCCTGAAGTACCTGGGGTTCATCAAGGGCGGCGGGACACTGCGAATGGATCCGGAGAGAATCGTCGCGATCCAGAGAATTCCTGAGCCGAAATCCGTGAAGGAACTGCGCAGTTTTCTAGAAACGGCGGGGTGGTATCGCCGCTTCATAAAGGACTTCGCAGCTATGGCGACTCCGCTCACGAACGCGCTGAAGAAGGGGAAGAACACGCGGTTGGTGCTGGACGAGGAGGCCAGGAACGCGATACAGGCATTGAAGGCGGCACTTACCTCGGCCCCGGTTCTGGTTCATGCCGACTTTAAGCGCCCGTTCGTGGTCCAGTGCGACGCGTCACATCATGGCGTCGGAGCGGTCCTTTTCCAGTACGACGAGGACAAAAACGAGCGTCCGATTGCCTTCTTTTCTGCAAAGCTGAATAAACATCAGCTGAATTATTCGGTGACAGAAAAGGAGTGCTTGGCAGCAGTACTTGCCATAGAGAAGTTCCGTCCGTACGTGGAGTTGATGCCGTTTACGGTGATCACCGAACACGCCAGCCTCAAGTGGTTGATGACCATGAAGGACATCAGCGGACGCCTGGCGCGATGGTCCCTCCGACTGCAGAGCTTTGACTTCCAGATCGCACACCGGAAAGGAGCCGACAACGTGGTGGCCGATACGCTGTCCAGATGCGTGGAGGAGCTGGAGCTGGATGCCGACGACGCCCTCGGATTCGCTACGACGGAGTTCCAATCTGCTGAATACAAAGAAATCCGAGATGAGATTAGGGACAACCAAGCTCGCCTACCGGATATGCGTGTGGAAGGCGATCTCATCTTCAAACGCCTTGGGCTCAGCAGATTGGAGGACGAAGTCGAGGGAGGCCCGTGGAAACTATGGATTCCAGCCTCGTTGACAGCCGGGATGATGAGGATCCGACATCAGGACATGGAGGGATAAGGAAGACGCTGCAACGCCTCCAGCGGCAGTACTACTGGCCGGGGATGACGACGCAGGTTCGGGACTTCGTGGGACGCTGCATCCAATGCAAGGAAGCGAAGGCTCCGAATTACCGGACGCAGGTCGGGATAGGGCAGGAAGTGGTGACGGAGAGGCCGTTCCAGAAGCTCTATATCGACTTCCTCGGCAAATATCCCCGGTCGAAGCGAGGTAAGGCCTGGATTTTTGTAGTCGTGGATCACTTCTCGAAGTTCACGTTCCTGAAGTCGATGAGAGAAGCCACTGCCACAAATGTCGTCGAGTTCCTGGTAAATTCGGAGTACCAGAGGTAATCCACTCCGACAATGGCAAGCAGTTCGTCTCGAAAGCGTTTCAGGACGTGATGGAGGCCTATGGCGTGCAGCACATGCACAGATGTACCTCCACGGCAGCTGTTACAAGTTAGCCAGGAAGCTACAGTCGATGACGGATCACGAGGTGGCGACGCTAAACACACAGGATAAACGTGACATCATCCGTGAGCGCATCAAACACCACCTACATCAGGCGTATGAACGCAGACGTGAGTTCCACGTTAAACCTGGCCAAGAGGTGTTCCGGCGGAACTTCGCGCTGAGCGACTTCGCGCGGAAATTCGCCAGATGCCGAGTCGTCAGGCCGGTAGGGAACAACATGTTCGAGCTGGAGGACCTGGCGGGGAAACCTATTGGCATCTACCATGCGAAGGACTTGCGGCTGTAAAGAAGTAACACGCTAAGAGTAGGCAGGAGGCAGACGAACCGTGGGGGTGGCCTACGTTGGGGGCACCACAGGAGTCGTGGGGCAAGGGCCATCCGCCGATGGGACACCTCGCAGGGGAGCAGGTAGATGTCCATGTTTGTTGTTTTTTTTTTGTTTTGTTTATGTTTTGGGAATGCTCGCGAATATTTGCCTCCTCTTCGATTGGCCAATTTTCGCGTGGTGTTGCATTCTGGCGGTGATCGATAGGCGCAGGCGAAACAACGATCGCCTGGGATGCACACTGGAAGAAGGTTGGCAGGGCCACTCGGATGAGGGATAGAGTGGAAGGCAAGACGCCACCTACCGTCCACACCCGGATAAGGGGAAAGTGGATGGTAGGTAAGGATTAGGGGAGGAAAGCTCGGAGCGAGTGTCTCCACCCATACCAAGGCAGAAGCGGGGCTCTGGCCTTGAAAGTGGCTCTCGACCTCGAAAGAACAGAGAGTTTGCAAGAGGAAAGGGAATCGACGGGAACCGAGCCCATAAATAGGTCAAGGTGACGGCCATTGGCAAAAAACCGAGCCAGTGCGTTGAATTCCGTGGTCGAACTCGCGTAGTTCCCACCAAAATTAGATAAACATAGAAAAAAAAAAAACGTGAGTGTGGTGTCCCGGTAGAGAAGGTGCAGTGGAATTAATTTAAAAAAAATAAACCCAAATAGGAAGAAACCCCGATCCGGAGACTGAAGGTGCTCAAGGAGTGGACCAGGCAGGGAAGGCGAGGAACAGAAAACGTGAGTCCGTTCCGAGTGGGACATTGAATGTTTTAATAGTCAGTCTGGCGGGTTCCACAGGGCAAACGCCTCATCCCGGGAAACCCAGTTTGGACCCGGGAAAACCCTTTTTTCTGCCCGGTAGAAGAGGGTTCCAACTTAAAATAATCCGCCAAATCCCCGGAGTGGTCGACCGCCATAGAGAACGAGACTGGCCAGCGGCGATTATATAATTTTATTAAACTTATTTATTTAATTTATTTGCTTATTTATTCAACCTATTTATTTATTTATTTAAATTATTTATATATTCAAATTATTTCTTCGTCCAAATTATTTATTTATTTATTGTTTGCCTGTAAAATTATTTATTTATTTATTTAATTGTTATTTATTTATATGTGCCAGTGCTAATTATTTAAATGTGTGGTCGATTTGTGTGTGCGTAAATACCCATATTTATTTAGGTATTTATTGCCTCGGCACTAGGTAGCCGGCAAAAATGCACAACTATTAAACAAAGACAATCAGACGGAAACACAAGCACCCAACCCAATGTAAAAAAAAGGAAGGCACTAAATTACAACAATTTAAAATAATAATTTATTAAAATAGTGGCAAAACAATTTGGAAAATAATGATATAGTTTACATACATAGATATATATAACAACACACGTGAAAACAAACTTACATCCTAATTTATGCTAAGTCCTTAAATCTTAAAATCGAAGATGGTGATCTGTCCAGGCCGATCCATGTGGAGGTGTTTATAGTTGTCCTTTCCAAACTACGACCCGTCTCAGCCCCCTTATCTGTATTGGAGCTCCAGTTAGGATGACATAGCTGAAATAAATGGAGGGTTAATTAATAAATCATATACATATTTATAAACACATTTATTTATACATACATACCCTTACATTTTGTCGTGTCCTCGCCGTATTCCTGTTAATTCCTTTTCTTCGTAGTTGATACACATTTAATTGGGATGTCGTTTTGTTTCATAATTTGCCTGTAATGAAAGTTAAGAACAAATTTGGATCTTAATACAATTAAGTTGGAATATGTTGAAGAATTAAAAAAATGTTTGTAACGATGAGTTGCTAAGTGTTCTACGTGGGGGGGGGAAGAATGATGACCGGATGAGTCCGTGACCAGGAAGAAGCCGTGACAACCGTCTGCCAAGGGGAATCCGATGACTTGATGCGGATTCCAGGAAGGGAGGGTGCGTTGATGGGTAACAACAGCCATGCCCAGGGCCTACATCTGAGGAGGAGAAGGATTGTTATTTGTGCAGTTTATTTTTTTTTTGTTTGATTTTTGAGTTGTTTACCTTTTGTTATTGTGTTGTGGATTCCAGATCTTCTGGAACTATGGTGTGACCTGTAGGCAGACGGGGAAAAATATAATATATTTAAATTCTCCAATATACTTACTCATTTCAACGAGGTACTTGTGCACGTTATTATTATTCTGTATTGCACATCTAATTGGATTTCTTTCATATAAAACATGGCTATTGAGGCAATCAAACAGCTTATTTATTTTAGCTATAAAATTTGCCGTAGCTTCTGCACTATTTCGGCATTCCACAAATCCGCCAGAATCAATCACTGTTCGTATTGCGGCCGCAACAGTGTGGCTAAATATTTGTGTAGCATATTTAACTTTCATTTTTTCAAATGAATTTGGATTAATATGCTTGGCAGTTAATTTAGGACAAAGGCGTGTTTAGTTTCTTGACTCAATCTGGTACAATTTCTTTATTATAGCCCAAGAAACTTCGCCATCAGGCGTAATTAAATCGTTCTTCATTACTATGTTTCTTAATGATTTAATAAGATGTGGGGCATTATATATTGTAAATATTTCTTTTCCATTAACATTAAAACTCGGCTTGTTTATGTTAACTCTCCCAACAATTTTCTGAAGGTTTTCTAATAAATCAGGTTGAAATCCTGGCATAATATTCTTAAACAAAGCCAATAGAAACAACGTACTTTTCGAGGAAAGTTTTAAATTTAAAACATTCCGCATATATTCGTATGTTCGGGATGAATAAAAGTTTATATTTTGGGCTATAACTTTTTCTGAGCTGTTGTACGACTTTGTTTGTTTTAATAGCATTTTGCATATCGTTTTTGCCTCTTCAGAAACATTAGGCATATTATTAATAGTATTAAATATATTTATTGACTTTTTCCTGCTATTTCTTTTACTCTTGCGTTTCATCGCATTTTTCATTAAAATATTAGCTCTTCTCAATTTCTCAATTTTTTCTTTATATTTTTTTATTTCAAGAAACATCTCGTAATTTTTGTTTCTATAAAACATCTCATTTTCTTCCCTTTTCTGACAATAAGAACAAGAAGGAGAAGGAGATATTAAATTAAAAGGGCTAACATGTACCTGCTGTGGATTAGGAGTTTCTAAATCAGAAGGGCTATCATCTAACTTCGGTGCTTCTAAATTTAAATGGCTAACATCTAAACTATTAGAAAAGTTATTGTTTCTTATTGGGTTTACATACATGCCAATTGGTTCTGCCGCCTCATCATCATTGAATTCAAATTGTTCACAAGGAACAGTACTGTCCGGACGCAAATGGAAGTTGTCAGATAAATTTAAAGTGGGTACGGCATTGCTTTTTAAGCCTATTTAGCCCAAAATATTTACTTTCGAAATGTCTATTACAAATTCGCGCAGTTCGTCTATTAAAATTGTCATCCAAATGGCATAATTCAACCCACTTCTTGAGTCTATTATCATCTGATGGAAATGAAAACAACCTAATTGGAAAGGAGCTTGATAAATCCCTATAGCTCCTCCTACAGCACTCAATAACGCACCGCCGCCCATTTTTCCTAACATGCTCATTCATTGCAAAAATGTAAAAACTATTAGGTGGACAAATAAATCTATTATATACTTGCTTTGATTACTATAAAACACCACGGACACTCGGAACTGCAACAGAGGCGTTTTGAAAAAAACTGTAAATACAACCACACAGAAGCACAATTAAAAGCGAATTGAAAAATGCTTGCCACTCCATTTACGCGGGATTTTCCTTTTACGCTCCAAGCTTTTAATCAAAACAAACGAAACAAAAACAATAGAATTGGCGCGCATTTTATCACTCGGCGAATTGCATTGCAATTGCATTGCCAAAAACATCTTATAGAAATAGCAAAGGCAAATAATAATTAAATTTATAATGTGAACCATGAAGAAAAAAAATCAACCAAAGGTCATTAAACATAACTATCAAAACAAGTGTCCTAAATTATGTAAACAAAACAAAGCCAATCAGCTGTTTTTTTTCTGCCCTCTCCCCTAAAAAGCAATCTTCGGTGGGTATGCAGGCACCATCCGCTCGCAGAACAACAATACCATCTGATTTGATTTGTTTTAAGTGAAACATTTCACTGCTGCCACTGATTTGAAGTTGTAATTGTAAACAAATATGAAATGTATGCTGAAACATTAGAAAATATATTTTAACATATAATATTCTTATATCTATCATTAACCCAATATGCCCATATTCTTAGGGTACCAAGTTTGAAAAGTAGCAAAAGACCAAATATTCTTTCTGCACTCGTGTACGTGAATACATGAACACGCATACATATAAAGAAGCATTCAAGCGCAGGGCAACCTTCTTCAAGATACGCCACTCTGCGACTGAGCGAAGCACGGGACCTGTCTCTAGGCCTCCCTGGGGCCTGTCGCTCGAAAATTTTTGGTTCCATTTTCTTTGTATGAAATGAGTTGTCTATATAGTATGTTGTATGGTTAGTGATTCTATGTACATAAGTACTAAAATAAATACCTTAAATGTCGGATTAAATCCTCGTTCTTCTATAATATCTGCCCCAAGTGCCGTCATTTGAAAACAACCATTGTATTTTTGAGTGTTTGCAAGAATGTGTCGTGATTCTTGTGTTGCGCTACAATAAGTGCAATGGCAATAGCATGACAGTAGTAGGCGTTAGGTAGTGTGGTGTTATTCATACTGTAGAAATAATATAGTCGAATTTTAAAGTTGAGCACTGCAATACTGTAAGTTTTATATAATAAAAAAAATAAAAAAATAAATCGCGGAGTCTACAACGGCAATTTCACTTTACCATCAAGGCAGTATAATCCAGCCGTTTCTCCGGGGAACTTTGATGCACCAATACTCACAAACAACGTCCATTTGCCCAATGCAAACGCTTGGATGCAAGCTGCTCTGCGTCGCAAATTATTTATTTGTTGACCTCTGTTGTTCGCTCGAGAATTCCGCCTTGCTGCTTCACTAGCTGCTTCTAGCCCTACTATTGCGGCGCTGTTCACGTTCAATTTCTGGTTCTTCTTCAGTCCTTTCATTTGCAGATCCGATCGTCTTGCTCGCGGCACTAGAGCTGTAATACTGACAACTGTAGAACAGTTACCGGCAGGGCCCTATTCCAGGGCCCTATTCCCTATTCCCTCACAGCCTACTTACTGTTAATATAATATAATATAATATATATAATACTAGCGGACCCGCGAACCTTGTCTCGCCCCTAATTGATGTTTTTTGTCTTGGTTAAATTTTTTTGTAGCGGACCTTGCGAACTTTGTCTCGGCCCAATTTCACTACTTCATATAACCCCATAGTAATAATAGAACACTGGTTATTCAAATTTGTTGTTAAATTTTGTTTGACTCGAAATCAGTGGAGAGCGATCTAATAAACAATATTTTTTGTTTTGTTATCTGGTGCAAAAATATATAATGATGACGGCTTTCCCACACGTGAACAGGCTACGTATAACTGTCCATGCGAAAAACATTGATATTCCAGATTTATCCCGCAAACTTCCAACGATTGGCCTTGCGATTTATTGATTGTCATCGCAAATGCCAATCGAACTGGGAACTGAATCCTCTTGAATTGGAATGGAAGATCTGTTGGAATAATCGGAATTCGTGGAATAAGAACTTCCTCTCCTTTAAACTTGCCCTTGATTATAGTCGCTTGAATCACGTTGTTCATTAGTTTCTTAACGGACAACCGCGTACCGTTGCATAATCTCGGATGATTTAGATTCCGCAGCATTATAATAACTGATCCCACCTTCAGTTGCACATTATGCGGTGGAGTTCCTGGCACATCCAGTGAGTTCAAAAATTCTATCGGATAGTTGGTCGCTTCATCCTCGTTGGTCACGCTGTCAACGGATCTGTATGAATGAAGTTCTCCAGCGATTTGACTTTGAATAAAGAAATTCAAACTATCTACGTCCTTATTCTTCGGTGCTAGTATTGCCCGCTCACTAATCCAGTCGATATTTTTATAATTTTCTGCAATGTCTGGAAACACTTTTGTGATGAGTTCCTCTTTCGATGATGTAAACTCGCAAAAATTTGTTGGGAACGATATTAGTCCAGTCGAAACATCAACAGGAATTTCACCATTTCCGAGCGCCAGCAGTTGTCTCGAAAATTCAGCAGCGGATGGATCATTGTGCAATGCGACTCTCATGTTCCTGGTCAATTTAAACTTGTTTACATATCGCCACAAAGAGGACGATTTTAGGCATGCATTAACTTCATCGGCAGCCGTAGATTTCGGGATAACGGGAAGCGTTTGGCGAAAATCTCCGGACAGCAATATCAAAGCCCCACCAAATAGTCTCGAATCACCTCTTAAATCCTTCATCGTTCGGTCAACGGCCTCTAAAGCTCGTTTATGCGCCATCGTGCATTCATCCCAAATGATGATTTTGCATTCTCGCATCAATTTTGCTGTCGCTGAATTCTTGCTCATCGTGCACGTTGGCTGGTCAACCGTCAGAAGATTCATGGGGATCTTGACCGAATTGTTGCCAGAATCAACGAAATGACGAATGTCTTGCCTGTCCCACCAGGAGCATCGATAAAGTATAAGCCTCCCGTTTCATCGTCAACAACCTTCATTATCGAATCGTACACTTTCTTCTGCTCGGCATTCAAAAGCGGCACATTTGTTCGAACTCTTTCGGCCAGGTTATACTGATTGTAGTGTTGCTCCCGTAGAAATTCCCGATTGAATGTATCGTGCACTGAACGATTTGGCGCTGGCATTCCCAATGTCGATAGTAGACTGCCGCACATGAGCATGCATATGTCTTCGATCCGTACTAATGCTTCGTTGTACATATCTTCGTTAATGTCAATATAGAAATAAGAACTTGTCCTTCGTACTCTGTTCAAAATATCGTCCACCATTTGGTCCTTGTATTTTTCCCACAATGCGGTCGGGTTCGACGGATGACACGTAGCTATGATTATTGCGAATAATGTATGGATTTGATTCATTGACGCAGATACAGTGGCATCGGCGAGCGTTGAGTCCCAATGAGTATCGTTTTCAAGCAAGTTCAAACGTTGGCAAGCCTCCCGAAAAGTGGCGCACAGCACACCATCCACAGTACGCAGCGAGTCGAAGGATGTAGGACCTCTAATGTTCACCAAAAGCAAGCGAAGATAGAAGCATTCATCATGACTTGGATGAACTGTGTATATTCGTCCGAGCGCATCAGTCGAATAGACATCAGCGAAGCCAGCAACAGTATCACCTATTTTCCGGCGTTGAAACTTCTTCGATGCAGCGTTCCATGTATAATAGCGTGGCATCTCAGAATATAGTAAAGTCCTTGCGAACGGATCGCTTTCGCATGTCGAAAAGAAATTTGTCAACGTTGTCGCTGGTGGCCGTTCTGCTCTTTGCGCTGCGTTCGCGTCCGTAAAGTAGACACGCTGGCCGTTCTCCCAGTGAACAGATAAGTGCACGACAGTCGGGTGACGTTCATGAATCGGAAATAAAAATATCCCCCTAATGGCCTCGTTACAACTAACGTAGCGTCCAAGTTGAAATTTCGTCACCTCGTCGTTTGCATTCGGATCAGCAATGCCAAACACCGCCATGTCGCTCCCTTTGTTCACATATTTGCAAACGTATTTGATGGATTTGATAGAGTTGCAGTACTCAACATTGCAATGCGTTGAGAATGTTTTCGACAAAAGCGGGCAATATGCAACGATCCAGCGGTTATCCACGATTACTGTTACGTTTGTTTCGTTACGTTTCACCATTAATTCAATCCATTTGCCGTTATCATCTGGAGAACGACGCCTTTACAATGGATATCCATCGTTTCCACTGATGGTTTCAGCCGTCAACGGACGGGGAAATCGTTTTGTGCATTTTCCGTTTTCCATGCATATTGATTCTGGGTTGTGGACTCCGCAAGGGCCATGGATCATGGTCGTTGTCACAATGGAATACAGCTCGGGATCAGTTTGTATATCTGGTATTTCGGCTGAAATAATCGAATCAATATGATCTGGTCGGATCTTGTCGAACATCCAGAGCAGAATGTGCGCATGTGGTAAGCCACGCTTCTGCCACTCAACCGAGTACATCCAACAACGAACTGCGCCAAAAACCTTCTGCTTTACAATATAATCCATAAGCACTGTGATCTTTTGCTTGAATACTCGTGCAGTGATGTCAGGTCGATCGCTTGATGTTTGTCCTGGAAGCAATAGATTGATAATTTCGGGCCATTTTGGATTGCACGTGAACGTTATGAATAAATCCGGGCGCCCGTAATTTCGGACATACGTCATCGCATCTTGTGCATACTCATGCATTTGGCGCGGGCTTCCAACATAAGTAGCTGGGAGAATGGTCAAACAACCGATGTTGGCCGCGTGTCCTTCAGTAGCGATTGCGTCACGCAAGTGGATGTACTCGTCTGAGCGCAACTTCGACTGATTAAAACGAATAAAATTTAGACGTTCCGTTTCTACTTTGACGTACATGTCGACACAGTACTGTTGAAACAAACGGCGGTATCTTAACAGATGATTGTCAACATCTTGTCGAATCATCAATCGATACGCATAAAAATTCATAGAGCTAACCTTCTTATTCGTTTCTTCTCCTAAAATTTTAATTCAAACTTAGTTGTAGAATCAAAAAGAAGTGATGTAAGAAATGTATACAAACCTGTCATTGGATTGACCATCTTTATGTTGAAGTGATACCCATCTTCTCCACGACAGAACATTAACGGGTATTGAAGAGCATCATATGACCGATGAGTCTCATAAACTCTCTGCAATTGGCCATCATCCCGACGCTTAAGAACAATATCGCGTGATTCCACATTCTCACCAACAATCACCACTGCGACTTCATTGATAGTGGGAGCATTAAATTGTCTTGCATGGCTACCAGTGGGTCTTTTGTCAGCGCTGATAATGATTTTATGTTCGTCATTATGCATTATATCCAATGCGGTTTTGAACAACCTGACCAATTCATTATGCTCATGGAGAAGATTTTGCAATTGTTCTATAATTTCACGTTTAGTTGCAGTGTAAATTGCACAGCGGTGATTTAGTTCAACTACCGAATCACCAATGAAATAGATCTGAAGGAATTTATGATCTTTGTTTTGTGGTGGTAACAAAGCGCCCGCTCGGTGGTGAATTTGCCCATGAATCTGAATATTGGGATGCAATTTTAAAAAAAATTGGAGTTGTTCATTTTGATAATAGAGAGACGCCATTACCTTATAACTTGGATTGTAGCCTGGTTGATGAACAACCTCGGCTCCAAATGACGTCATTTGAAAGCATCCGTTATATTTTTGTGCAAGCTTTAGGAAACTGTTTGATTGGGCTGAATTTCCATAAAGTAGCGAATACAATGGCTCTGGTGGATGAGCCAAAACGGGCAATTTAATTTTACCACCTGCACAGCATAAGCCGGGGGTTTCCAATCGAAACTTCAGTGCATTACAATGCTGACATACCACAGACAATGAACCAATAACAACGCAGCTATGATCTTTGTAGGGTGTTTCAGAATTGTATGCGAATGCAGCGCGATTCAAGTTTTCATTTGCGGTTCGACTTCTTCTATTATTTTGTCGGGCTTGAGGTGGGTTTTGTGCAGCGCGATGCTGTGCCATTCGAGCACGTGCCGATGCATTCAAAACTCCACTTTCCTCTTGCGTCCGACTATTACGGAAATTCCGACTACTTATTGCATTGCGCGAACGCCGTCCAAGTCTTGATCGTCTAACAGCAGGCATTATTTTGCTGACTGTAGGTATAGAACATATAAATAATACGTATAACCATCACTCCGAAGTGACAAAATTACTTATCTGATGCGCAATTTTATTTCATGAAATTTTTTGTCTTGCAATGCTCAACTTTAAAATTCGACTTAAATTAAACATATATGCATGGTAGAATTATACAAGGTAGTCCACTCGGAAAAATCATAGTCCCTTGCTATAAGTGCGAGTGAGATAGCATTAAATAGTAAGTGTCAGTGAAACGCCTACTAGGGCTTCATTAACCCTTAAACGGTGCAGGGCGGCTAAAAGCTTCCTTATTTATGACAAGAGTTGTAGAGTTTATTATTAGACGTGTCTTAAAATAAAAATTTTTTATGTTTACACTAATATCGACCTGCTCAGCGGCGTTTAACAATGTCGGTTTTAAATTTGTTGTTATTTTAAATGTGTTCTTAACAATATGTACAAATATGCATTCAAGTTGTTTTATTTTGTATTTGAAGGTCGATGAAGATTTCATCCATACGAAACCTCATCTAAGTATGTAAATGTAGACTCTTTTGCTAACTCATTAGATAATTTTTTTTTCCTTGACCACTTAAGTGTTAAAGTTAAAAAAATTTAAAAATCGTCCGTACACAACCTTTCAGTTCGACAAGCAGGCCTGAACTGAAATAGGGGACCAAAACCGAATGACTTTGACAGGTCGAATGGACTACCTTGTATAATTCTACCATGCATATATGTACACTATATTATGAATAACACCACATCGCCTTCTATTGTTCAATAACAGTTTTACATAAACTGTGTATAACTCTTGAGCCTCTAGCGACTTTTCCAGAAGGTTTTACCAAAATTTTCTTATGTATTTGCCTTATTCTGGCAATTACAAACAACTGGAAAAAATTTGATCCAAATCGGTCCAGCCGTTCTCTTGTGATGATAATGCGAACATTTTTGCCACCATTTTTATATATATAGATTATCTATTTTATATATATAAAAATGGACCGGGTTTTCCTTTCTGATGCTACAACTCCTGAACTCACGAACCGATTTCTGCTGTTTTGCATTCGTTTAAAAGGCCTCGGGCTCTGTGAAGTTTATAGCAAAAAAAATTCTGGAAAACGACAACAGAAAAGCGGGAAAAGTATTTTTTATGCATACAGCGCCATCTCAGATAAATAGCATGACAGTAGTAGGCGTTAGGTAGTGTGGTGTTATTCATACTGTAGAAATAATATAGTGTACATATGTTTAGTCGAATTTTAAAGTTGAGCACTGCAATACTGTAAGTTTTATATAATAAAAAAATAGTCCAAAATGACTGGAACACGTCGCTCGCCGTACAAAACATGCAAGTCAGCAACAAGTGTATTCACAAAACTTAAGCAAAGAAAGACAAAATATAATTGGAGGAAATTCCCGATTGAGATACGGCGTGAGCACACAATATAATTCCACTGCGAACTACAGTGCTGATTTATTTAAATTTAGATATTGGACCAATGACGACTATATGCCGATTGAAAATGTTTTCCCAAAAATTTTTGAGAATTATCAGAATTATGCTTGGTTAAGTCAACGAGCAATTCTTGTTGCAATGAATAATGATTTGGCGATTTGGTGACATACAAATCAGTTGATTCGATAACAAATCCCGATAATGTAGTAAATTATCCAATGGAGTTTTTTGAACTCTCTGGACTTACCAGGATTTCCACCTCATAATTTGCAACTAAAAGTTGGTACAGTTATTATGAACGGTACTCGACTTTCGGTTAAAAGACTTATGTCGAATTTGATTGTGGCAACCATTATTAATGGAAAGGCCACTCGCTTAGTGTTTGCCGCAACATTTTTTTTAGAAAATAATTATTTTTAACATGATCAGTTATACGTTGCGTGCTTACGAGTTGGAAAACCATCCGCTTTGTTTGTGTTAACGTCAGACCAAAAAACAAAAAATGTGGTTTACCAAAAAGCACTTTAATAAAATGGAACAGTGACTGAGCACATGAAGATCATTGGCGTCTGACGTCTCCCATAATCTTATATCGGAAACCCACGCATTTTCATATATAAAACAAAAAAAAAATGTTGTCTCGATCTTTTAATATCAAAAATGTATCAAAAACGAAATGTTACATAAAACGAATCCATCTGTTCGCCGGGTTTGCTAGTTCATAATATAATAATACAACGGGAATGCTGTCGAACGGGATTAAAAGTATCCTATGTCCGTCTCCTGGCTCTAAGCTACCTCCCTACCAATTTTCAATCCAATCGGTTCTGTCGTTCTTAAGTTATAAGTGGTGTGACAAAAACACGACATTCTTTTATATAAATATATAGATAAAAAGTCACTGGTTCAAAAACGGCTTTCTCATTTTATCTTAGTGCTCGATCTAGCTTTACCGTGCTTAACGCAAAGTGTAACAAAAATTATTTGTTAACTCTAAACGTAAACCCACGTTATACCCTCCCTCTCTGTCATTTAAGAATCCTACAGTAAATTCTGATCAAGCAATAGCCAATCTCTTCCCTGAGTTTTTTAAAACAACATATTCTCCATCAACGTCTTCAGATCATACATTTTCTCCAGCTTGTGACGGTCTGCCACAGGGTCCCAGGTAGCGCAGGGATGG
The DNA here is from genome assembly GCA_035045905.1 of Drosophila anomelani. Classification (NCBI taxonomy): domain Eukaryota; kingdom Metazoa; phylum Arthropoda; class Insecta; order Diptera; family Drosophilidae; genus Drosophila; species Drosophila anomelani. Next base: position 50,730 of record JAWNOO010000027.1, on the reverse strand, counting down.
CCAGAGTCCGCTCAGTAAATTAGTTTAGTCCGAGTGGTTGCTGTAAGAGATCCCGACCTGTGTTCTAGGGAGAAAAGCGAAAAGAATTCAGTTAAATTAAGTAGGTTCAGATCTTTATTAAACGATTAATTAACAGAGTTTCGGATGCGTCGTCTCTGCGGTTGTCTGGGGCCTTCTCGAGTCTAGATGGCGCTAGCGGATCGCTCGGATTTCCAAAGCCCTCTGAGAGATAAGCGGACTCGAAAGTCTTTAGTTGCCTACTCGAAAGTCTTCAGAGAGAGAGGCGGACTCGCCAGTCTTCGTTTGCGGACTCGAAAGTCGTCAGAGAGAGAGGCGGACTCGAAAGTCTTCAGTTGAGGACTCGCAAGTCTTCAATTGCGGACTCGGAAGTCTTCAGTTTGCGGACTTGAAAGTCTTCAGAGAGAGAGGCGGACTCGGAAGTCTTCAGTTGCGGACTCGCAAGTCTTTAGAGAGACGGACTTGGAAGTCTTCCGATCGCTTCCGATCGCTGTCGGCTGCTAAGTGATTTCCAATGGCCAGGGCCCCGTATTATATAGGCCCTTTCGTGTCCTAGTGTGCCCGTCGTGATCGCCTTCTTCCTCTTCTTCGCCGCCTTAGTGTGCCCCTAGCTGCCGGTGTGACCCTTTCTTGGCGCGCGCACGCATTCGAATTTAAATTTTTCCTACTATGCCCATTTCTAACAACATCTTCATTAATATTCTAAAAGAAAGCTCACTTATTCTTGATCTTCAACGTGTTAAGGCAGTATATTCACCAGGTCCCAATGGAATACCAGGCTCTGTGCTTAGGTATTGCTCCGAGGCGCTGTGTAACCCCCTTCTTAAATTGTTTACCTTATCTTTAGAATCCTCAGAATTTCCCCTTATTTGGAGGGAATCATTTGTTATTCCAGTATGCCAGTAACTAAAGGTGTATCTCTAAGTTATCGGCAATCCCCAAACTTTTCGAGAATGTAATCACTCCTCACTTGCAACATCTATGCAGATCCGTCATTTCTCCATGTCAGCATGGTTTTATGTGTCGAAGATCAATTGGATGCGTACGCGGATAACGCGTTGGCTGATCTGCACCCGGTACAGACTGGGGTCCAGTCGTCGTCGTAGATGGTAGTGCCTGCCATGCTCGGAAGTGGCACGCTCTGCGTTGTCCCTCGCGATTTTAAAGATCTCGTGTAGTTGCCATCTGCGCTCTTCAGGCGGGAGCTGTGCTGTTCCCCGTCCTGGCGCACTTTGTCGTATAGATTATTCGGCAGCCGTGGTTCGCGGCCCTGCACCAAGAAGGCGGGGCTGAACCTTGTGGTGTCCGATACGCTGCTGTTTATTGCTAGTGAGATCTCCGGCAGTACCTGGTCCCATGTGTGCCACGGTTCCTCTCCCAGGTTTCGGGCAATCATTTTGCGGTGCGGTGAACTGGAGTTCCATACCCAGTGCTTTACAGAATCCCTGAAACGCTATACTTGTGAACTGAGTCCCATTGATACAAACTAGAGTTTTCGGGATTCTAAACCGGCTGAGTATGCGCTCCCGGAATGCCCGTTCGAGGTATGGTACTGTGGCTCGTAGCTGGGGTACAGGTCGACCCATTTGCTAAACGAGTCCAAGAACACGAGCATCACCGTGTTTCCGTGTTTGGACCGCGGCAGGTCAACAAAGTCGGCGCAGAGTACTTGGAAAGGTTCGTCAACATGGCTTGTGAACATTTTTCCGGCGGCCTTTTCCTGGCTGACCTTGAAGCGCTGGCAGCTCAGGCATCGCCGCACGTAGATGACTACTTCCCGGAATAATCCGGGCCAGTAGTACCTCTGGGCCACCCGAGAACATGTCTTTCGTACTCCTAGGTACCCAGCTGTCGGATGATCGTGGCACCCCTCTAGTACCCTCCTGCGGGAACTTGCTCCGACGCAGAGTTTCCAGGGGGAGTAATCCTCCTCCTCCGGACGCAGGCCTACACGGCGGTATAGCCCGTTTTCCTCACGGTAGTCTGACGCGGCAGTGCGTCGGTGACTAGGTTTTGTGTCCCACGTCAATAGCTGTATCATACTGGAACTGCTGCAATTCCAATGCCCACCGGGCGATCCTGGCCGTGAGATTGTCGATCGAAGCGATACCCTCCCAGGTAGCATCGCATCTTGCGAAGCGCCCACACTATTGGAAGGCACTCCTTTTCCGTCAATAGTTGCCGTTGGCGGTGTTCAGCCCGCGGCTGGCGTACGCGATGACCCTCTCTTCCTTTTCTATGTTTTGGGTCAGTACCGCCCCAATACCATAGTCACTGGCGTCGGTTTGAAGGGCAAAGTCGGGCAAGTCGGGACAAGCGAGGATCGGAGCTTGTGTGAGTAACTCCTTCAGGCCTTGGAATGCCTCCTCCTGCTTTCCAGTCCACTCCCATTTCCTGTCCTTCTTGAGTAAGTACGTCATGGCATCGGAGAAGCTATTTTAGGTTCAACGGTGCTGTCACCTACCGTATGGCGGAAATCTTCTCGGGATCGGTATGGATACCGGCCTTGCTAATCACATGTCCGAAATTTGCATTTTTCTAAGGACGTTGGAAGGTTACCGGGGCCGAGTGTAGGCCGAAGGACATCACCTTCCAATGAAATAGTCCACGGCCGGCCACGGTGAATGCTGTGCACTCACGGCTGGCGGCGGCTACTGGTATCTGCCAATACCCGTTTTTCAGGTCCAGCGTCAAGATAAATCTTGCGTTGCGGAGTCGTTCCAGGATGTGATAAATCCGTGGCAGATGGTACGCGTCAGGAATGGAATTCCATTCCTAGGAGTAGATCGTCTAAGACGTCGGGCATGATGAGGGCCGCGAGGTTGACTCGGGCCTCAACAAGCTGTACGGTGATCCGGAGGGCATGTGTGACCCGTTGATGGGTCCCGTCTGCGGGGCGGACGTGGGAGTTTATAGTCCGGATGTTGTCTCTGGGTCGTAGCCTGCTGGATAGGCACTCGCGAATGAAGCTATGCGAGGCCCCCGTATCCAGGGTGGCGGTAAGGGAGTGCCCCTCAACCGTGACCCTAGCGCGGATACGGCTGTGCTCGTGTCTTATGATCGGCGTTTGTGTGACTTGGGATTCGGTGGGGTCCTCGGGTAACTCCCTGATACTCGAGGCCCACGCCCGTTTTCCAGCGTCTGCGTTCGGCAGCATTCGATTGTCCGGATGCCTTGGCGTCCGCAATCCCAGCAGAACATGGTTCTGGGGTTGCGACACTCCGTTACGATGTGTCCATCCTGTCCGCAGTTGCGGTAGGGGGGGTTGCGGTCTGGGGTTCACGTGGAGTTAGAACTCCGCGGTTCCGTGCTACCTCGTAGTTGACTACGAACTGTGTTAACTCGGTCAGAGTCTTGAAATTTTGATGCCTCAAATTGATTCCTTGAATGGCTCATTGGCCCGTTGGAAGCGTGTCCGGATGGTGACATCCAGTCATTGGTAGTACCGTGGAGGGGAAAAAATTCGAGGAATTCTCGGCGCACCTTGGCCTAAGTACAACCTTCGAGGCCGCTGTTTCGGAACCAGTTCTCTGCCTTCCCGGTCAGAAGGACAATGAGTGCGTGGGACAGATACTTCCTGTCGATGCAGTAGGTATCTGCACGTTCTTCTAGGTGCTTGATGAAGCTGAGCGCGTCGGTGTTGCCATCGAACATCAGCCCCCTCTTAACGACTTTGTCTACCAAGATTGAGCTGGCGTTCATGTCGAGGGTGGTATTCGTCATGCGTGCGGTGCTCTCCGGCTTCCGAGCCAAGGGCAAAGTGCTTCGTGTGATCGGGATCGTGAGTATCTGACCCCCGCTTTGTATCTCCAATTCGATGGGCAGTGGTGATACCGGCTTGGTATCCCCGGTGGGTGCGTTCCCGTACCTTAGTTTCATGTCCGCTAGGCGGTTTAATACGTCGTCTTGCTAAAGCGTACAGTCGAGCTTGTTGGTCCTCGAGTGTCCCACTCTGCTCAAGCCCCAGCTCCAGAAGTACGGCTTCCAGCTCGTGCTTCTTCCTGTACGATATCCAGCATACTCCCACCGTTCACTGTGTTGTTCACTCTCGCTGGTCCACTGTTCACTTAATGGTTGGATTGAGTACGGTCCGCGGTACAGAAAATTTCAAAATTTTTGGGAAATTAGGAAAATTAATTCTATGCTCATCTCAGCTAAGAATTAAAAATGATCGGAAAGCCGGAAAACAAAGAAAACCTGAAAAATCGAAAATATACATACTCAATTTATTAGAGAATTTCACTAGGGACGTGATTCGATGGCCGGAATCAATCATTAATTGACTTTTTATTCGAAAAATTTGATTTAACGATGTCCAATGATCGCAATCTTAGCACAACAAAATACACAACTACTATTAATACAGTATTCAAAAGGTATATAAATAGATTTAAATCAAAATTGTTCATTTCATACTTTAGACCTATTGACCCATAGACCTATTATTTCAGTTTTAGAATTTGATAAAAATAGATAATAATGATGAAAATTATGATAATGATGATGTAAGAAATTTTGGAATTATGGGTGATGTTTGGGGCGGGCGTCTTTGCCGCAAAAAGATATCCAGTATTTTAAAGCAGGCCCAGTAGAAAAATCCCACGTCGCGATCGCAAATATCCGCAGGGTTGGGGGCGTCGCCGCAGGTTGGGGGCGTCGTCGGAAAAACAAAAAGGCGCATTCGCGTCAGCTTTATTCTGCTGCATACATGGAACTGAACTCTTAAACTAACTTAAGGGCCTCGCTCCCTACTGATAAGTTGAGCTTAACAGTGCGGGAGCGAGCCCAAGTGGTGAAAAACGGGCCAGCCATCCCCAGCTCGCCTCACAGCGAGCGCAGATCGGGAATGCCGAGGAGCGGAGAGCGGGAGAACATAGGTTAGCTCGGATGTTGGTGCGCGGAGGGCAGAGGCAGCGCTGAGCGCGACTCAGAGGGTCTCCTGGCATGAACAGGTGAGAATTGATAAATTTTGTATTTGCTAATATTTTCTCATTTAAATAAAACCACTTCCTTCAAATATAGTCTCTAGTGCCCACATTGCACAGTGGACGATCGTCAAAAATATTTGTGAAATTTTTGTAGCTAGATAAAAAATTAAAATCAAAGGGGACCCCTAACAGAAGGCAACACTTTTTTTAGTCTTTGCCGAGATGAATTTATTGTATACATTATTTGAATTAAACAATTAACAAAGTTTATTTAAACAAGAAAGGAAGCTAACTTCGGAGTTTGTATACCCTTGCAGAGTTTAAACAAAAAATTGAAAACGAAATTCTGAAATAATAATTTGTTGCCAAATCTCAAATTTGATGGCAATGGTTTGAAACACGGCTAAGCTATGGTTTTTTTTTTATTTTCCTGATTGTTCCTATGGAAGCTATAGGATATAGTCAGCCGATTTTCATGAAATTAAAATCAAAATTCAGGAATAATAAAATATGGCTAAATATCAAATATCATGAAATTAAAATCGAAATTCAAGAATACTTAAATATGGCTAAATATCAAATTTGGTGAAAATATGTTGAAAACTGACAAAGTTATGGTTTTTATACCCTAGCAGGTATATTAGTTTCAGTCAGAAGTTTGCAACGCAGTGAAGGAAGCATCTCCGACCCTATAAAGTATATATATTCTTGATCAGGATCAACAGCCGAGTCGATCTAGCCATGTCCGTCTGTCCGTTTCTACGCAAACTAGTCCCTCAGTTTTAAAGCTATCTGAATGAAACTTTGCAGTTAGGCTTCTATATACTCTCACTCGTACATATGTCGGAACGGGCCGGATCGGACCACTATATCATAAGCTGCCAGAGGAACGATCCGAAAAATTTTCAAAAAACAATTATAACTTTGTCAGTTTTCAACCAATTTTCACCAAATTTGATATTTGCCCATTAAGTATTATTTCCGAATTTCAGTTTTAATTTCATGAAAATCGGCTGACTATATCCTATAGCTTCCATAGGAACAATCAGGAAAATTATAACTTTGTCAGTTTTCAACCAATTTTCACCAAATTTGATATTTGCCCATTTAGTATTATTTCGGAGATGCTTCCTTCACTGCGTTGCAAACTTCTGACTGAAACTAATATACCCTGCTAGGGTATAAAAACCATAACTTTGTCAGTTTTCAACATATTTTCACCAAATTTGATATTTAGCCATATTTTATTATTCCTGAATTTTGATTTTAATTTCATGAAAATCGGCTGACTATATCCTATAGCTTCCATAGGAATAATCAGGAAAATAAAAGAAAAATTCATAACTTTGTCAGTTTTCAACATATTTTCACCAAATTTGATAGTTACCCATATTTTAGTATTCCTGAATTTCGATTTTAATTTCATGAAAATCGGCTGACTATACCCTATAGCTTCCATAGGAACAATCAGGAAAATAAAAGAAAAAACCATAACTTTGTCAGATTTCAACATATTTTCACCAAATTTGATATTTAGCCATATTTTAGTATTTCTGAATTTTGATTTTAATTTCATGAAAATCGGCTGACTATATCCTATAGCTTCCATAGGAACAATCAGGAAAATAAAAAAACCATAGCTTAGCCGTGTTTCAAACCATTGCCATCAAATTTGAGATTTGGCAACAAATTATTATTTCAGAATTTCGTTTTTAATTGTTTGTTTAAAGTCTGCTAGGGTATACAAACTTCGGTGAGCCGAAGTTAGCTTCCTTTCTTGTTAATAATGCATTTCGCGTGACTTAAAAATATAAAGCATTTTTTTATACGCTTGCAGGGTATATTAGTTTCAGTCAAAAGGAAGCATCTCCGACCCTATAAAGTATATATATTCTTGATCAGGATCAACAGCCGAGTCGATATAGCCATGTCCGTCTGTCCGTCTGTCCGTTTCTACGCAAACTAGTCCCTCAGTTTTAAAGCTATCGGAATGAAACTTTGCAGTTAGGCTTCTATATACTCTCACTCGTACATATGTCGGAACGGGCCGGATCGAACGACTATATCATATAGCTGCCATAGGAATAATCGGAAAAATGTTCGAAAAAAATTATAACTATGTAAGTTTTCAAGATATTTTAACCAAATTTAATATTTGGCCCTTAAATAATATTTTAGAATTTCGTTTTTAATTTCATGAAAATCGGACCACTATATCCTATAGCTCCCATAGGAGCGATCAAAGAAATAAAAGACAAAATCATAACTTCGCTGTTTCTCAATATATTTTCATTAATTTTGAGATTTGGCAACTAATTATTATTCCAGAATTTCGGTTTTAATTTTCTGACTTAATTCTGCAAGGGTATACAAACTTCGGTGAGCCGAAGTTAGCTTCCTTTCTTGTTTATTATTTAAATACATTAGATCATATATGCATTTTATTTTGAATATTTGCATTCATCTAGAGATGTTAGAAAATAAAAGTAAAAGCATAATGCCTCTGTTTAGAGAAAAATTTTTGATTTGCCGTTTTTCATCAAAATAATGAATGCTTTCGTATATTTTGAAATTTGCTTTAGAATATGATAAAGGCTATAAAATTTGAACAATTTACACCGTATTTTAATGTAAATTTGTTGATAAAAATCATTTTAGAGAAGTTTTTCACTTTGGCCGAAGTTGCCCTTTCCAGAGAATTGCCCATATATGAAATTCATTTTGCTGATAATTTTTAATGACATGGTCTTTTTAAATGCTCATAATAACACAAATGTCTTAAAAGTTTTAAAAATAAAAAATTTAGCCTTTTGAATGGTATGGATAACTATAACTATTACTATATATAAAATTTTTCTCTTATTTAGTTTTGATCATTATGAAAATCCAAGGTGCCTCAAATTAAAATGTGCCACAATTTTAGCTGAACATAAAATGGATTCTAGTTTCATTGAGGATCAGTTAAACGAAACTGGTGCACTGGCCAATGTACTTTGGTTGGGATTTAACTTTACGAATACGGTGAAATGGCTTATTAATGAATACGCAAGACTATATCCAAAAGGTTCCAAGCGAATTGTTATTTTACACTGGAGCCCATCTGAACTAATTAATAATGAGAAATATTTTGCAAAAATCGTAATGCCAAAGTGCGAATATTTTCACCCTTTATACAAAATAGATTGTAAATACAAGGACACTCCAATTGTAAAATATTATGCAAAAAGCTTGGAATATGACACACGACTAATTTTTGCAATTAAAAAATTTTATTTAAGTGAGACCGTCATAGCAGACATGTGGAATGAATTTCGAAGTAATAGTTTTGACGACATAAATATTTATAGTCATGAGGCTTGCAAATGGTTGACCAAATACGAATACTTGTATAATACTTGGAAGAAAACTTATGCAGGAAATACATTATCAATCGGTGGAATATTTCCAATAAATATAACCAAGAGCGGATATAAAGACCTTCATAAGGTAGCTCAAATGGCGGCTTTTGCTGTTAACAAGGAACAGTCAATTTTACCGGGCTACACCTTGCAAATACTAATAAATGATGGACAATGCAAGTCTGACATGGCTATGAAGGCTCTTATACACTATTATACGGAACCAAATATATTGGGAATTTTAGGTCCTGCTTGTAGTGAAACAGTGGAACCATTAGCTGGCATTGCTAAACATATGAATATGATGATTATTTCCTATTCAGTGGACGGTGCAAACTTGGTTAATCGCGAAACCTACCCTTATTTTTATCGTACAGTTGGTTCAAATTTGATTTTTATTGATGCATACATTGACATTATGAATTCATTCGGGTGGTTCCGAGTTGCCTATATGACCGATGATCCTAATAATCAGTTTATTATAACATTGCAAAGAACTTTTAAGTCTCGAAACATAATATTACTTTCAAATCAAAAAATTACTGCGAACATCACACTTTTTGATATAAATAAGGTAAGTATGATCTTGATAGTAAAGCTAACAATTGTTATTGTATATATATTTAATTGCAGCATCTTCAAAAATTAAAAGAGATACGTTCAAAGATAATAATTGCTGACATACATAGCGATAATGCCGTAAGGATATTATGCGAAGCTCATAAATTAAAAGTGAGTATTTTAATTCTGCTGTGCTTTTTCAAGGTTTTAGCTTAGGTGAACTTTACGAAATACAAAGTTGAATTTAAAACTACTTTTACTAGGTAATATGCTTTATAAGAATATGTTTATGCCAAAGCATTTAACAGTGACATCTAAGATAAGATTATAATTCTAAGGCATCTTATAAGAAAGTTCATCATTTATCGTTTTGACCGTTCGTACCGTTTTCATCCTTGAATCCTTGATAAATTAATCCAGCAAACGTTCTTTTTTATTTCCAAAACTTTGATAAATCTAAATAACACTTACTAAAAACATAGGTCCTTCGAGACGGTTCTTCGAGAGATATTTTTTTAGCAGCTAAGTACATACCATCTTTTCACTGAACCTTTTGCCGACGTTCATATACATTCCATTTCGTTTAACCTGCAGATGGTTATATGTAAACAATATACATAAATGTAGTTTTTCCCAATATGTGCAGATCGAAATACTAATCTAATTATACATAACTTGGTTCCTAAATTGCATATTCTACATACATACCATAATTCGTCTCTTTATACATATGTATGTGCAAAAAGATATCCAGTAGGTGAAATAGCCCAGTAGAAAAATCCTACGTCGCGATCGAAAATAACCCGCATGGTCGAAATTAGAAGTTGGGGGCGTCGTGGGTAAAACAAATGAGCGCATTCGCGTCAGCTTTATTCTGCTGCATACATAGAACTGACTCTTAAACTAACATAAGGGCCGCGATCCCGACTGATAAGTTGATCTTAACAGTGCGGGAGCGGGCCCGAGTGGCGAAAAACGGGCCAGCCATCCCCAGCTCGCCTCACAGTGAGCGCAGATCGGGAATGCCGAGGAGCAGAGAGCGGGAAAACTTAGCTTCGCTCAGATGTTGGTGCGCGGAGGGCGCGGAGGGCTGACGCGCTCCGTCGGAACGCTTGTAGGCCAGGCAGCTGGAGCTGTAACGTGCCGCTTCTCGGCAGCCAAACGCAGATAAAACAATTACACTTCCGTAACGGGTGAATTCCACTGCAGACTCGGCCACGGTAGGATTAGGTACGTCGAGTACATCTGCGCTCCGGTGCGATGGCGCTGCGTGGCGTGAAGGTGTATAACTGGCAGAATATGACGGAGAAAAAACTTGAATCAGTACTGATGCAAAAAATATAAATTGGCTAGAAAAAAGCTACGAGACAGCACAGTGGACAGGAACATGGGAATGGAAGGGTGCCTGATTATTGCGGGCAGACTTGGCATTGGTAGGACAAAGTTCCTCGGGTACACCTGCCTTCCAGGGCGTGCGGGGTGCGCACGAGTGAGACATCGTTACGGATCTGGATGGGGCTCGCTGCTGCAAGCGGGTTGCGTGCACTGGACTTCAGTGAGTATGCAAGAGCGTGTGGTGATGCTGATTGCGCTTTTTACATCGATTCCCACTGCGACACGTTCCCTCGGAATGTTCGTGGGCCAAACCATTAGAACAGTATTGATGTTTGATAACTGTCTGGAGCCGTTTCTCAGCGCTAAACCTACGAAAACGGAGGCATTTCCGAAGAGGATGGTTCCCTTGGTAGACTCTGCATGGGTAGGATCGAATACTTCGGGAACGTCTGCTCTCAACGGTGGCCGCACTACGGTTGGTAGGACAGCTCCTTAATGAACCGTTGGACGGGAAGGAAATGCGTGTTGAAAACACCGACACGCCGTTAGTGGGTGCTGTTGACACTGGGCCTGTAAGTACCCAGCCAAAAATCGTTTCCAGGGCCAGAAAAGAGCCCAAAATGTTGGTCTTAGCGCCAGCCAAGCTCCTATCAGGACATCGATTTCGGAGGTCTCGAAAAACGTTGGATCTGCTAAGGGGAAGATCTCTCGAAACGGGGTGGGAAGGAAGTTGTCCGGCTAGTTGAGGAAGGACATAGGCCCTCGCTTCTAACTGTATCCCGGGTCTAGAGAGAACTCGAATGGAGAACTTGCCGAGCTTCGTGGAGGAAGGACATAGACCTTCGCTTCTAACTGTATCCCGGGTCTGGAGGGAACTCGAATGGAGAACTTTCAGAGCTTCGTGGAGTGCCCGGCAACTGTTTGATTGATACCGGAAACTTGAGTCTGGACTGTGTCGAATGGAAGTCGGATTAGATTGAAGAGCCCCTCAAATAAGAGGGAAGCTTCGGAACCTGAATCGATCAGAGCACGAGCTTGGAAGTCGCGGCCCAGGTGATTTATGTTAATAATCGCTGGGCCGAACAGGATAGCTCTTGATCCGGACGAAAAACACACCTGCACATTCAAGTGGTCGTCAGGAGCGACCGCGCTTCTCGCGGTGGGCACGGGTTGTGAACTTGGCGATTCGGGGGAAATGGAACGGTTCCCATGGGATTGCCGCGATGTAGCAGAGTATGATGACGGCTGCGGCACGTAAGGCAGGAGTGATAAGTGGTGCATTTACGGTGCTGATGGTCTCGTGCGAAACAATTTAAGCACATTTGTTTCCTTCGAACATAGTTCGATCGCTCATCGACGCGCATTTCGAGGAATCGCGGACAAAAACGGAGTGGGTGGTTTTCCCTGGCACACAGGTCACACCCTCTAGTGCCTGGAGCCACCTGTGCTTCGTAAGAATAAAGCCTGCGCACAGGTGGGGGTTGGAACTGACGATCTTGTTGGAAGGTTCTCGGAGCCCCTAGGCCTCACGTCGTCGATTGCCTCCAAAGTACGATGGCGCTCGTTCAGGAAATTATCCGATTCTTTGGGATTGCTCCCACAAGTGGAATTTTGGGGAGCTTTGCGGAAACCATAAAGACCAGGAGACATTCCCAAGCCTCAACATCGGTGAGGGAAATTTCTAGGGCTGTCAGACAACTATGAATGGTGGCTTGCAGCTCCTTCAGCGCGACTCCGGACTCTTAAGGAACAGCCTGGATGTTGAAAAGGATCTTCAACTGGCTGTTGCCACGCCACTACAAACCCCCCATGGGTAACAATGGCGTGTGCGTCACCACTTGTTTTGGATAGCATGTGGAACAACTTCTCTACCGGGGTGAGCCGCGAGTTCTGAAGTCTCTGAAGGTGGGCCACCGCCCGCAAAGACCTCGGTATCCACACCGGCAGCCTGTAGACGGGGGCGTGTGGGGGCGGGGGCGACATTGGCGAAAGCCTCGAATAAACGGCGTAAAAGTAGCTGTACTTCGATTCCAGCACTGTCGAGGTGGCGGTATTGTCGTCAGACACGGCTAGCAAATCGGAGCAGCTCTCATAGCTCTTTTCCCACAGGGTCCGAATTTAGTCCCGATGGACTTCGCACATGTATTGGGAGCCTCCTCCCATCTCTGGAGCGCCTGGAGTATTTATGTTGGCCTCAAATTGGCTAATCCGATCTGTTGTGACGATGAACTTTTCCAGCGCCACTTCGACCGCACTTTGAGCCATTTTCGCAACGGAGCGAGTCTGCCTTTGTGAAGGACCGCGGATTGTATTGACGGATTCGACGCTCTTTGCCCTTGGAATGGCAATGGTTGCCTTAGGCTTTAAAAGAGGCGTCCGCGGAGATGCGGATTGAGATCTGTCGAAACGGATGGATGGGATCGGATGCGGCTTTTTGTCGTCTCCCGTGGGCATTCTCAGAATCAAATTAGTTGGCCAGTGCTTGTCGCCTGTCGTAATAGGTGCCTCTTACGAAGCGGTGGCACAATTCAAATGTGGAGGAAAAAACGGCAGGAACCAAAAACCCAAAGGGAGAAGAGGCCTTTTGTGATTGGAGGCGGATGGTGCCTGATGCGGAGTAGGAGCAGCGTTGGAGGCACGGAAATTGATAAGGTATCGGAAAGTTCGTGCTCGTATATAAATTGTAAAATTGTATTCTGAATTTACTCGGATTTAGAGAGGCCCTCGAATAGTAATAAAGTAATTAATTGTTTATATGCAGAATCAATGAAATTGACTCCTTAATTCTTTTCGAAATTAATTGTTGCGGAGCCGGAAAGGTGGAATTGCCCTTGGCTTGAATTGGAAAAAAAATAAATAATTAATAATAATTAATTCTTTGACTATTTGTTGTCGGATTTAATTATTATGGATCCGTAAAGGTGGAGTTGAAACCTTGGGTTTTGTTCGGACGGATAATAATAAAATAAATAATTTAATTATTACTTGGCCGGACAGGTGGAATTAAACCCTTGGCTGTTTCGTGAGCGAAAATTAATAATTAAATAAGTAACAATTTTTAATCATTAATTTTATAATTAATTGTTATCGAATATATTTATTATTCTGATTGAAACGTGGAATCAAAAACCTGGAATTTTGTTGACGCGGAAAAAGCTCACTGGGTTATGCCGTCGGCAGAGCAGTGCGTAAGTGGGAGACCGAAAAAGGAAAAACACAGCAACAATAACCACACGGCTGCTGCGGCGGCTAAGCTGTAACTTTTTAGGAACACAATCACGGATTTGCAGTGAAATGTCGTTTTCGTTGTTTTATTATTAATTTATTAGTTGTATATTTCCTGGAATCGGAGGCAGACAATATATGGAAAAATATAGACATTCATGCAGGTACGGATATAAGCATAGGCATGGGCATGTATGGACTCAGTATGGACGTATGTGTACAAGGCTGTGTGGGTACAGTGGAGTGTCGAGAAGTGGACTGTATATAACTTGGGGGAACAGAAAAATTATGTGGTGTAAAATGGCACAGACAGGGGGAAAAAAATATCACGACAGCGGCGGACTGTTCGGCGAACTTGGAAATTCCCAAAACTAATTCATACCGGCTGGCCAATATTAATTATACCTTCTTTTGTCACCACACAATTTTACTATTCACTTGTTATTATGGATGCACATATGTCTCGACCGTTGGCAAGTTGGTGGATAACGGGGGAGCCAAAAAACGGCGAGGAATATGGCGACGCACACAAAGCTCAGATGAATGGAAAATTTTGTAGAATTTTGAAGACGAAGGGAAGCGACAAGGTATTTCTCAACTGCCGTTGTCGGAAAACTCGGACTTGGAGTTGACACGGAAGAAAAACCTTGCAGCAGTGTGAACGAAATTTTATGTTCGAACCACTGCTGAAGATCGGCAGAGAGACGAAGACGAGCAAGTAAGAAAGCTACAGTCGAGTGAGCTCGACTGTGAGATACCCGCTACCCACAGTAAATAGTTAATATATTTCTGAACATAAACGACAAATGCCAATGCAAGTCTAATATAAGCACATGCATACAAAAATACATACACATGTATCTATGTGTGTAGAAACGCGTTATTAATACATTAAAGCGGCTAATAATTATTACCATTTATTAAAAATGCTTCTCGAATATCTTATAAGATTCTTTTCCGAACACAATCAAGAACTGATAAGAATATTTAGTTGGTCTAATTGGTCAACCAAATGAGGCATGCTGCTAGCAGCCGTTTGTGGCCATACAAAATTATTTCTTTAATAACTTCGACAATTTTTATCTTATCGCAACCAAATTTTCAGGGATCACACAGACTATAGTTCTTAATATACATACCGAAATTCGACTCGAGCTTTAAAATTATACGTTTAAAACGCTTTTTTATGATTTGCGGAGGCGGAAGTGGGCGTGGTAAAAATTTGAAACAAACTTTATCTGCGTGCAAGCATAAGAAATACTGTTGAAAAAAACTAGAGCTCTATCTCTTATAGTATCTGAGATCCAGTGTTTCATACGGACAGACAGACAGACAGACAGACAGACAGACATGGCTAGATCGACTCGGCTGTTGATCCTGATCAAGAATATATATACTTTATATGGTCGGAAATGCTTCCTTCTACCTGTTACATACATTTCCTGCCGGCACAAAGTTATAATACCCTTCTACCCTATGGGTAGCGGGTGTACTTATCTTTCTGGCGGACTAAACGCCGAGAACCGCTGGCTGAAATATCCGGCTCTGATGGACAAAATGTCAAAACCGTGTCGCACACGCGTCTAGAAATATGTGGTGCCGTCCTTCTTGCGGAATTGTGAACTGCAATTCTACCTAAGATCCTCTTCGGTCACATAGAGTCCTTTCCATCCACCTTGTCAATGGATAGCGTTCATAATAAATCGAGTGAATAAGATCATTCTGAATGCGCGTTCCGAGCACAGCCTAGCAGACTTAGCCAGTCATGGAGTAGCGGCTGAAGAGCAGGCCGACAGTGAGCTATGGTGGCATGGCTCTTCGTGGCAACACGAACACTGAATCTCGACATTGAAAAGAGACCTTTAGCCATTTAGCCTGTCCAGGTTTTGACCTGGTTGAGCGATTCTCCAACTTTAATCGGAGGCTGCAAGTCATGGCCTTAGTGCAGCGATTCATTAACCGCTGATTTGACTGAATAGCTCTAACAGATCCAACGTCATCATTAGACAAACGCAACGCAAAGACTATCTTGAGGAATACAACAATTCAGTCCAAAAAGCAGCTTCTTACTTCCAGTTATATCCTCAAACTCAATACGTTTCTGGATACTGATGGCATCATGAGATCAAGTGTTCGTCTGACGGCATCTGAATCGTTATTCTACGATGAACGTCATCCCATCCCTTTGGCATATAACTCCAAATTAGTAGAGCGTCTGGACACTCTCAGTGAGCATATTTTCATACACGGAGGTAATCAGCTCATGATTCGTCTCTTCCGGATCTCGAAGCTGCGAAATCTCATCAAATGGGTGACCACGACCTACAAAGTACGTAAGACAGTACCTGAAAAATGAGCAGGCACAATTAATTAGATTGGAAAAACCTTGAACTACGTTTTCGCGCTCATTTACGTGTAGTGGGCTTGATTTCGCAGGACTTTTCGATGTAAAGAGCTACTCAGGTCCCGCCAGTCAAATAACCAAAGGATATGTGTGTCTTTGAGTATTTTTGTACCAAGGCTATACATCTGGAATTCACCTCCGATTTAACCACGAAGACGTTTCTCGGAGCCTTCGCAAGGTTCGCAGCGAGGAGGAGATATCCTCTCTATCTCGATTCGGATAACGGAAAGACCTTTGTGGGTGCAAAAAAGGTTCTTACGATTGCATTCCTCGCCATACTGAAAGCACAGGTGACCGCGTCATTTGGCCATCAGGCCTATCCTGGCAACCCTTCAGGCGCCCCTCATTTGGGAGGTCTGTGGGAAACTGGAGTGAAGAGTTCCAAAACTCACTTCTATAAGATTGTGACGGTTTGTCGCAGGTTCCCAGTTAGCGCAGGGATGGCCAGAGTCCGCTCAGTAAATTTGTTTAGTCCGAGTGGTTGCTGTAAGAGAAGTTCGCCCGTTTCCCAGTAAGACAGTGAAGAGAATTCGGTTAAATTAAGTAGTTTCCAGGGATCGAAATTATTATAAGTTTTATTTTAAAAACAAGAAAGGAAGCTAACTTCGGCTCACCGAAGTTTGTATACCCTTGCAGAGTTTAAAAAAAAATTAAAAACGAAATTCTGAAATAATAATTTGTTGCCAAATCTCAAATTTGATGGCAATGGTTTTAAACACGGCTAAGCTATGGTTTTTTTTATTGTCCTGATTGTTCCTATGGAAGCTATAGGATATAGTCAGCCGATTTTCATGAAATTAAAATCAAAATTCAGGAATAATAAAATATGGCTAAATATCAAATTTGGTGAAAATATGTTGAAAACTGACAAAGTTATGGTTTTTTCGTTTATTTTCCTGATTGTTCCTATGGAAGCTATAGGATATAGTCAGCCGATTTTCATGAAATTAAAATCGAAATTCAGGAATACTAAAATATGGGTAACTATCAAATTTGGTGAAAATATGTTGAAAACTGACAAAGTTATGTATTTTTTTTTTATTTTTCTGATTGTTCCTATGGAAGCTATTTCACGGGGAAGCGGAGGGGGGCGTGTCAGTCCCATAGCACACGATTGATCCTTCGGCTGTGCTCTGGAAGTGCATATAATAAAATTGGCAAAAAATATGCATTAACCCAGTTAAATTATCGAACGAGTTTTATTATTGATTAAAAAAATAAAAATCGAAAATAATTATTATTTTTGATTTTTATTTTATTAAATCAAAAATAATAATAATTATTGATTTATATTTTATTCTTTAAAAATAATAATTATGTATAGATTTTTATATTTTTGGTCAAAAATAATAAATATTATAGATTACTATAATATGACTCAATTTTAATCGTTATAAATGATATATATAATGAAACTCCTAAAATAAATAATAATCCCGGAAATGGATAGATTAGACAACAAGGATTCACAGGAATTTTTATTTTTCTTTTTAAGTCGATTCTAAGTGGTTGATTTTTTTATTTCAAAATTTGACCGATAACACAGGTCTACAAAAATTGACCTTAAAAAAGTACAGTGAATAAAACCTTCAGATTGTGAAAGATCTCGGTCTATATATTGCTAGTTCGAATATAAAAAAAATTCTCACGTACCAATTTTGAGGAAATCGCCCTCAAAGTACCAAAAATGAAATTTTTATAGACTTTTCAAACGCTAATAACACAAAAACTGCGCGTGTATCAAAGTTGAATTTGGACTTAAATGAAAGGCCAATCTTTCCCCTTTCAGATTTCCTGGGTCCTGAATTTAGGACGTCAGGTTCAGGAGCTATGTCGCATTTTCTGAACTAACTTTTGAGCCATTTTTTTGCTATGTTGTAGCCCTGGAACTCAGTACAAAATGTGATGACTCAGATGTAACTCCCAAAAACTTTGTTCTAGTTTCAGGGCTACAACATAGCAAAAAAAAGGGCTCAAAAATCCGTTCAGAAAAAGCGATATAGCTCCTGAACCTGACGTCCTAAATTCAGGACCCACCTGAAATCTGAAAGGGGAAGATTGGCCTTTCATTTAAGTCCGAATTCAACTTTGGTACACACGCAGTTTCTGTGTTATTACCGTTGGAAAAGTGTCAAAAAGGGTCATTTTTGGTACTTTAAGGGCGATTTCCTCAAATTTGTACGTGAGAATTTTTTTTTATTTTCGAACTAGCAATATACAGACCGAGATCTTTCACAATCTGAAGGTTTTATTCAGTGTGTTTTTTCTTGTAGACCTGTGTAATCATTATTTACGATCCCTGGTAGTTTCAGATCCTTATTCAATTATTGGTTGACAGAGTTGAGTATGCACTGTGTCTGACGGCCAGGGGGAGCGCCGTATCCTCGGGCCTCTCGCGTCTGGGTGGCCCTCGTCTCGGCGTTCTGGGCCGAGCTGAGGAGTCGGCGGCAGCAGATCGCCCCAGACTCGAAAGTCTTCCGCGGGCGCTCTAAGCGGACTCGAAAGTCTGCAGAGCGAATCTCCCGACGGACTCGAAAGTCTTCGGCTATCGGACTCGAAAGTCTTCAGAGAAAGAAGTTTGCGGACTCGAAAGTCTTCAGAGAGAAGTTTGCAGACTCGAAAGTCTTCAGTTGGCGGACTCGAAAGTTTTCAGAGAGAGATTGGCGGGCTTGAACGTTTTCAGAGAGATAGAGGTGGATTGAAAAGTCTTCATTTGGCGGACTCGAAAGTCTTTAGAGAGAGAGGCGGACTCGAATGTCTTCAGAGAGAGGCGGCCTCGAAATTCTACAGTTGGCAGACTCGAAAGTCTTCAAAGAGAGAATTCGGCGGACTGTCGGACTAAAAAAAAGCGTTAGCGGAGCTAAGTATGTATTGCAAACCAAATCCGAAGATTCGGTTCGCCCAAAAAAGTGACTTTGGCTGCTGACTACTTGGAGTTGGGCTTTCAGTCGGCTGCTAAGTGAGTTTCAAGTTTCAAGGGCCAGCAGCCCGCATTATATATGCCCTGGCGTGGCCTAGTGTGCACTCCGCGATCGGCTTCCTTCTTTTCCGCACAGTGTGCCCCTGGCCGTTAGTGTGGCCCTTCCTTGGCGCTCGCGCGAGTTATGATAAGTAGGTTCAAAGGGGCTCCCAAAAAGGGTCTTCCAATAATTGATATGATTGAGTTGATAATAAAACCATCGATTTCGTTGAAAGTCAGATTCAGAATTAATTCTTTAATTTGTCTTTCTTGGTTTGAAGCTTTTGGATTACAAATAATGTGCTAGCGGAATGGAATTGTAATTGGACCGGATGCATACATAGCTCAAGTCAGCGACGGCCCAGTTGTTTATGTTTATTTGGTGACATAGTTACCGGTCAGTTCTGTTGTTCGAGTGGCTGCCGGAGGGGTTTCGGTGGGGGACCACCGAGGGTTAATGCTGAGGCGGTAACTCCTCCCCCCTCAGACTGAAGTACCGACCATAGTGGAGCAATGGTTGGTGTGTAGGTGGCAGGTGGAGCAATGGTTGGTACTACAGTGGCGGGTTCTGCGACCGGTGTAAAAGTCGTTCTCTTCGGAAAACATGCTAGCGCCAATCCTAATACCAGTATTATCGCCAACATGCTGTATGTCGTTGTCGTGTGTATCTTCGTTCCCTCCTGTAATTTGTTGATTTGGAGTTTCGTCTCGACATCTTCCATTCTCAGCTCATGTATTCCCAATTCTTGGGTTGTTCTATTCTTTTCTATGGTTGCAATCCGTGGTATCTCCAGTTTTAACTCTGCTGTTCCTAGCTTCTCCACCGATCCATATTGTACGTTGTTCACCATCACTCTGCATTCACTAACTGTGATCCGTTCAGGATTCTGTCCTGTCCACAGTCTATTTGCATCTTCACGTTTTCGCTATTGAAGATCGCAACGTTCTGGTTCGAAGATCCTGTTTATAAATCCGGCATCTCTTGTCTCACACACCGCTTCCTTTCCGCTAAGTAGCCTTCCAAGACAATTTTCATTGACCTGGCTTACAATCTTGTCTTTCTTACAAATATATAGGTTTCTTATCTTCTGACATTTCTTCTTATAGTAATACAATTCTTCTTTGTGTCTTGCTACATATTCAGGTGAAATTACAAATCCAGTTTTATTCATTGGCAGCGGTACCACTCTGTGTAGGGAGTATACTCATTCTTTAAATATTGGTAACCTTGCCGCAAATATTATGTCCGTGTTATTCATAATGGTTTTGAGTTCTAAAAATTTATACATATGTTCTTCTGATATAATCTGTACTCCTTGTTCTTCTAGCTCTTTTATACGTCTCGCCGTTTCCTGCTTGTCATAGATGAACTTCGAGATTAGCCCTATCTTCGCTAGTAATAAACTCTCAGCTACTTCATTCAAGTTCAAACCCAACATATCCATTGTTATCGTGATTCTTGTAAATCCACTTGTCTTCTTCCATAAATGTCTTGCTGATTCCATTTCCGTAATTATTAATGAATATCGTTACTCGACTGTGTTCTTCATTTATATATCTTGTCAGGTTTTTAAACATTATTGCGAACTTAGCTCCTGTCCTCTCTTGCGAACTCAAATTCTCTTTCAATCTTCTCTCCTTCTCCTGCAATACCCTAACAAGGTCCCTTGTTTCCTTGTGTCTTCGCCTACCTCTGTAAGTGTCTGCTCTAGCTGCTCTATCGCCTCCTGGTATTCTTGCAATCTTACGATGTGCACAAAGGTTTTGAATGTTTGTACTATCCTCGCGGGGCCTAGATCTATTTGTGCTAGCGGTTAGTCAGCCAGTAATAGCCGGATCTCGAATTTCTTCTCCGCGGCTACGACCCATGGCCACCTAAAATTGATTATGGTTGATTCGGTTTAGTAAACCTTCTCATCTTTTCTTTATGGATCTTTTGAGGTTTAGTTGATGTCAGTGTTATCCCATTATCTTCCATCACCTTGTGTTTAGAAAAACGAGGAGTTAATTTATCCCTCTTGTTTTCCTTTCTAAATATTGTGTCATCTGGGTGTACTGGCTCTGGGTTTTGTCTATCGACATTCGCCCCCTCTATTCTCCTGCTCTTTGCCTGTTGAACCCTTTCTTTAATTTTCGGGAATAGCACCGCTTGAAACGCATTAATCTTCTGTAAATAATCGTGTTCGTTGTTAAAGGACACGTTATTTTCTAATTTATAATTTCCCCTTTCTAATTTCCACTTTTTCCTTGTCTCGATTATCAGTCTGTCTATTTCTGTAATCGTCGAGTGCAGTCTTTCGACCGTCGAGTTACTCGATGACTGTTGGAAAGATGTGGTGTGTAGCTCTAATTCGTACTGCCGACAGAAATCTTTGAACAAGTTAGAAGTGAATTCTAGACCTTGGTAACAGACTATCTTCTTTGGCACTCCGAATAAGGCCATACAATTTTTTACTGCCTTGACAATATTTATGCTCTCTTTAGGTGGTATTGTTATTCCCCAAGCGTACCTTGAGAACTTGTCTATTATGGTCAGCACACTTTTCTTGTTTACAAAATACAAGACTATGTGTACTATCTCCATCGGTCCCTCGGGCGTTTTTTTTTTTTTTTTTTTTTTTTTTTTTTTTTCGACCGAGTCCCAGCGAGGCCCACCTCCCGCCCAACCGACCGAGGGGCGCAGCCGCGTGACGTACGGCACGAACGCGTACTAGATAGACGCGAGAGAGGAAAAATAGAATAGAACGAGGAAAATTAGGATACCCTACGAGAAAGTACTACAAGCAATACAGTTTTTAAGTTTTGAAGGTTTTCTACGCCTTCAATACTACTAAAAAGGCGATTGTAATCAGTACATAAAACCCTAAAGGGTTCATGTACTTCAAACTCACGCCTACAGTGGTTAACTACTAGGGGGATAAAATTTCTAGAAGAAAGACGGGGAACATGGAAATTGAGCTGCCCAAGTAGGTAGGGGCTCTCCACCTCGCCGTGAATAAGTTTATGTAGAAAGACGACGCCAAGCATCGTCCTACGGTTAGTTAAAGAAGGTAAATTAATTAGGAGAAGTCTACTAGAGTAAGACGGTAATCTAAGGTTAGCATCCCAGGGTAGGCCACGGAGGGCGAAAAGTAAAAACTTCTTTTGGACAGATTCGATGCGGCTGCTATGGACTCCGTATTGAGGACTCCAGACGCACGAGCCATACTCCAATATAGGGCGTACTAACGAAGTATATAGGGTCTTCGTTACATAAGGAGAATCGAATTCCTTCGACCACCTTTTAATGAATCCAAGCATGCCGGCGGCTTTGTTAACCATACAGGAGATATGTTCTGAGAACGAAAGTTTAGGGTCCAGGCGGACGCCTAGGTCATCAACAATAGTAATTCTTTCCAAAGAGCAATCGTTAAGCATATACGTGGCAGGGAGAAAAGTGGTGCGAGAAAATGTCATCAGTTTGCATTTAGAACTGTTGAGATGTAAATCGTTAGCATGACACCATGCTTGAAAGTTATCGAGATCCGATTGTAGGTCAGATTGGCATGAGCTGTCCCTATACTGCACGCAAAGTTTAACATCATCAGCATACATAAGTACTCTGGATTTGGTTAGAACCTGCGGCAAATCGTTGATAAACAATGTAAATAGTAGTGGTCCCAGGTGGCTACCCTGTGGGACGCCAGAAGTGACACTGAGGCTATTGGATAGAACATTTCTGAACAGAACCTTTTGGGACCTGTCACTTAGATAACTCGAAATCCACTTAAGAAGATCACTTGGAAACCCCAATGAATCGAGTTTCCTAACCAGAAGAGAATGATTAACCGAGTCGAAAGCTTTACTAAAGTCCGTGTAAATGACATCGGTTTGAAAGTTTTGTTGGAAACCCCTAATAACGAAAGAGGTGAGTTCCAGAAGATTGGTTGTGGTTGATCTTCGCCTCATAAAACCATGCTGACATGGAGAGATGACGGATCTGCAAAGATGTTGCAAGTGAGGAGTGATTATTTTCTCGAAAAGTTTGGGGATTGCCGATAACTTAGAGATACCTCTATAGTTACTGGCATCCGACTTGCTACCTTTTTTGTGGAGAGGAATGACAAATGATTCTCTCCAAATAAGGGGAAATTCTGAGGATTCTAAAGATAAGGTAAACAATTTTAGAAGGGGGCTACACAGCGTCTCGGAGCAATACCTTAGCACAGAGCCCGGTATTCCATCAGGACCTGGTGAATATACTGGCTTAACACGTTGAAGATCAAGAATAAGTGAGCTTTCGTTTAAAATAGGACTGAAGATAAGGTTCGAACTGGGCATAGCTGGAGAAAATGAATGATCTGAAGATGTTGAGGGAGAATATGTGGTTTTAAAAAACTCAGCGAAGAGATTGGCTATTGCTTGATCAGAATTTACAGTAATATTATTAAATGACAGCGAGGGAGGGTACAACGTGGGTTTACGCTTAGAGTTAACAAAGTTATAAAACTGTTTGGGGTCCTGCGTGAACTGGACCTTGCAACAAGTCAAATAATTTTTATAACACTGAGCGTTAAGCACGGTAAAGCTAGATCGAGCACTTAGATAGGATGAGAAAGCCGTTCTTGAACCAGTACGTTTATATTTATTATAAAGCCTAGATTTTACGTTTTTTAAACGTGTCAGCTCTTTGTTAAACCAGAGTGGTTTATTAGAGACCGACGGATAGGTTTCAGGAACACATAAGAAGAAAAATGAGTTCATGGCATTGTAAAAGATATCAACGGCGGTTGCCATGTCTGAGCTCATGAAGAGATTAGACCAATCAAATTCAGCTATTAAAGTGTTTAGCCTCTGATAGTCGGCCTTTCGGAAACAGCGGACTCTGTTTAACCTACTACCAGATGTTGTTGCTAAGACTGTCCCAGTGTCGATGGTCACATCGAAAGTTGGATGATAAGGATCTTCAGGTTGCGTCATTGGAGGAACTCTACTTAGGTTTACGCCAGCCGGATCTGAAACAAAGCTATACATAACCTTGTTTGGTCTCCTATCATATTTCTACAATTGGCAACTGTCACAGTTATTAATAGTTTGCGTAATTGCGTAATTCATGTGTACGAAAAACATTTTCCTTTTCAGGTGTGCCAACGTTTCCTCTTTTCCTCTATGATTTGACCTTTCATGGTAATCTTTGATAACCCGTTCTTGCTCACTCTTCTCCGTTATATCGGGCAACAAGGTTGTGCATCTTATCGCCCTATACAATTTACTTTACGCGAAGTACTTACAGTACCTCTCCTAATTCGTTATCACTAAATGGTCTGGAATCAAGAGCGCTACCGTTCTTTTTGGCTTTAGGATTTCTTATAGCCTTTTGCCAATTGTTTCATCATCAAATTTGTTGTCTGTCCAAATTATTCTAATCTTGTTCCTGAACGGAACTTGTTTTTCTACTCCTGCTGTTCTCCCTTCCTGTACGACCACATAGATATTATACTCATTGAGTGGCTTCTCCGATATTTGAAATCCCAACTGGAGGCCCTCCTCTGCGGAGTGAATTGTCTCTCCGTTATTTGCACTCTGTTGTTCGAGTGGCTGCCGGAGGGGTTTCGGTGGGGGACCGCCGAGGGTTAATACTCCTCCCCCCTCAGACTGAAGTACCGACCATAACACATTGAGTTCCGGTTGGATCCGGCTCAATGCGTCGGCCACCACGTTCAGAGAACCCTTCTTGTACACGATCTCGTAGTCATACTCCAACCTCATGAGTTTGGAATCGGGTTCCTTCACGCTCATTAGCCAAGTTAGTGGCCTATGGTCAGTGACTATCTTGAACTTCGTACCGAATACGTAATGCCTGAAATGTTTAACCGCCGAAATAATGGCTAACATTTCCTTTTCTATTGTTGCATAGTTCACCTCTGATCCCGACAACGTTCTGCTTGCGTACGCTATTGGTCTATCCGACCCAAACTTCTTTGGAATAAGACGGCACCAATAGCATAATTGCTAGCATCTGTGGTTAAAATAAATGGCTTGTTAAAATCGGAAAACTGTAAAATTGGGTCGTTGCACAACAAGGTCTTGCATACCTCGAATGCATCTTTGTATTCCTGGTCTGTTTGGACAGCTTTCTTCCCTTTCAGGTGTTTTATCAATGGCTTCGTTGTAGCCGCAAAATCCTCAATGAATTTCCTATAATATCCCAACAGACCTAGGAATGATTTGATTTGCTTCCTAGTTCTGGGCATCTCGAATCCTTTTATCGCTTCGATCTTCCCAGGATTTGGTCTAATTCCTTGTCATGTAGTACCCAAATATTCCACTGCCTTCCTTAGGAACTTTTTCTTATCTAACTGTAGCTTGAAGTTTGCTTCTGCAAGTTTCTTAAAGACCCTTTCCAAGTCCGTGATGTGCTTTTGCAACGACGCTGAGAACACCATAATGTCGTCCATAAATATAAGACAACACTTCCCTAGCAATTCTCCGAAGATATTGTTCATCAACCTTTGAAAGGTCGCTGGGGCATTATGCTGAATGCTGAATGCTGTTTTCGGAATGTCCTCTTCTTCTGCCTCGATCTGGTGATAACCACTTGCCAAATCTAAGGTTGAGAAGTACTTCGCTCTACCCAAACTATCTAACTCGTCATTTATTAATGGTAGAGGGTATCGATTTTTAATCACCTTCTTGTTAAGCTCCCTGTAGTCAACCACCATTCTCCATTTTATCTCCCCGGAGGCGTCCTTTTTCTTGGGCACCAGCCATACTGGCGCACTCCACGGAGAATGGCTATGCCTAATAATCTTTTGATCCAGTAACTTCTCTAGTTGCCTCTTCACGTCTTGCCTTTCCTTGAATGCATACCTGTACGGTCTTGCATACACTGGTATGTGTGGTACTTCGGTGTTTGAACGCTTTAGATAATGACATGTGATCTCCTTCTACGTGAAATACCTTTGGGTACTTCCTTTAAATTCGCTGGAGCTCTCTGAGCTCTTCGCTATTTAAATGCCCCGTCCTGATCTTGTCGAACGGTACAAAATGGTGGGCGGATAACGGTCTCTTTTTGTTTCCGTTCCCTGTCTCTTCTATGTTATTGAGCTCAAAATGTTGGTCGACTTCGAACTCAACCACCCTCAATGGTTCCTCTAAAAATAACTCCTGATCTCTTTCCGCATAATTTGTCACCTCGACCAGGCTCTTTCCAGCCACTGCCCTATAAATTCCTTCTGAAATGATCAATTCTTCCTTCACTATGGTTTTGTTAAGCGAAAAATTCCCATCGGCCCCTTGTACCTGAATACGAATAACTGCTTTTGTCCCTACTTCTATTGTGTGGACCTCGCTGGGCCTATACTTAGAGAAATATATTTGTAACTTCGTATCCGCCGTGCGGAACCACCCTTTCTCGATATCGATCACTGCTTTCACCTGTTATAGCAAATCTATGCAATTTAAACTTTCAAAAAACTGGTGGAATTTGAAAAGTAATAACATTTTTCCTTTTCCTCCCAGTTCTTTGAACATCGGCACAAGTGCTTCCTGTAAGATTGTATGTGATTGAGTAATCGTCTTAATGGCTATTGGGTCTTGTAGCTCCTTCACATACTGTGATTGAGCAAATTCTGGACGAATAAAAGAATAAGTGGATCCTGTATCAATTAAAAGGTTAATTGTTTTTCCAGAAGCTGCCTTGATCATTACATATGGTAGGGTGGAGTGGCCCCTCCTAGTTCCTAGATATCATGTTGGTTGCTCGAGGCTGATTGCGAAAAATTTGCATCATCCTCTTGAATATTATGCAACTGACCAACCTCTGACGAACGATTTACGCACCCTCTCCGAATTGTTATTCGAATTGTATGACCTTTTAGAGTTGGTGGAATTATTCGATTGCCTCGAATTACCTGAGCTATTGGCCGGAATAATTTGAATTTTTTGACATTCTCGATTGGCCACTACCTCCATCTCTAGCTGCCTGTATCGCTAACTGTCCTTCTCTAGGCTTGTTGTTGTTGTAATTGTTATAGTTGTTCCCGTACCACTGCCTGTCACGATTATTCTGGCCATAATTCCACGGCCTAGTGTAATTAGAATTTTCGGCATGGTTGAAATTATCTACCCTGAACGGATTGCCCATCATTGGATACGGAAATCCAAATCCTGGCCATCCACCCACACTGGGCATAGGAAACGGCATCGGAAATTGGGGCTGGGTATTCCCTGCCCAACGGTACTGAGACCAACTTCCGGTTTGCGACTCTGTGGTCGGCCCATCCAGTTTCTCCGGTTATTGCTTCGGAGTCTCGCTCAGCTCTTTGTTCTGCGAGTCCATTACTCCCTTTACTTCCGATCCTGATTCTTCTAGCATCCCTTAATTCTTCACTCTGCAAGCTATCTCATAAGCCTTTGCTATATTAGACACACCCATGTTCCTAATGGTCACGCCTATTGGCCCTTTTAATGCCG
The DNA here is from genome assembly GCA_035045905.1 of Drosophila anomelani. Classification (NCBI taxonomy): domain Eukaryota; kingdom Metazoa; phylum Arthropoda; class Insecta; order Diptera; family Drosophilidae; genus Drosophila; species Drosophila anomelani. The sequence continues at coordinate 23,448 of JAWNOO010000027.1, read as the reverse complement.
AAATAAACGCATTCAAGGCCATCTCTTCGTACCATTTAATCTTCTCTCCTCTGAATAAGGTGCCTTGCTCCACTGATTTAGCGAGGCTAACCAAGGCTTTCTTTAAGGTCATAACTCCGGTGTACAAAACCTCTAACTCTAACTTCTTCTCCTTAATGTTTGTCAATTCCATAATTAAGTCTTGCTCTGACCTCTTATCCTTAAAATGTGTGGTCAAGATTATTTTAATCTGATCCCAGTTTAATTCGGCCGCGTTCAAATCGAGGACTTTAACCGCTGCTCCTATGATCTTTCCTCTTACCGCCCTGAGGGCAATAACCCCTACATTCGATCTCTCTTCAACCTTGATCAGCCCAAGCACCTTCTCTACTGCTCCTAAAAATCCATCTAGCTTCGCAGAGTCCCCATCATATTTAGGGATAATTTCCACCAGGTCTACCACCTTGATGGCTTCTAATACGCTCGTAGTTGCCAACGGTACTGGTCTATTTTCTTCTGTCATAATCCCTACTCTTCAGATGCTCCGTGAACCTTGTACGCGTGTTTGCCTAAAGCCTAACCGTGTCCTTACTACAATGATATCGTGTACCTAGTCTATCGTGTAATCCTGGTTTGTATAATGTGTACTTAATTTATAGTGTGTCCTTAACTTCTACAATGTGTACTTAATTTTCTATATTGTGTACTTAAGTATGTTATCCTTAGTTAGTGTTATTACTTGTTATGTTCTTCTTCTTAGCGTGCCGCTACAATACCTTCCGTGTGATAGAATGGAATTCTGTAAATAGTTTTGATAAGTATTAAAATGTATGGCAATGGGTTTCAATTGGTTGTTATTTATTCATTTTTATTCATTATTGTTATATAATTAAATGCTCGAGTATTTCGTAAGTTAAAAAAATTTATTTTTATTTTATTTAACCGAATATACAAGATTCTATTTTATTGAAGAACACCGACCAATTAGTTTTAGGTCTCAAACTGAACTTAACTTATTGTACTGCAAGGGTTGACGTTCAAGCCTCGGTCTCGAGCTTTTGTGGATTTTAAGTGAATCTCGAAGATTCTGAGAGAGAGCTTAATTAGGATCATGGTGACTCTTATTGATTCATTGATTTCTCTTGAATTCAATTGCTCTTTTGTAATTTGATAATCTTGTTTTCGAACTAACGAGTCCGAGCTCTGAGCGTGTAAATGGGGCAGGATGTTTAGACAATAAAAATTGTTTAGCTTAAAATTGGGGACTTTAGAGTTGTGGTATCCTATGGGTGGCGTGTGATTGTTTATACAATAAAAGTTGCGTAGTCTACAATTGGGGACTTGTGTGGTGTCTTATAACTGAATGCTTGTTGATGATTAATATTTGTAGGGTAGCATAGGGTGTATGTGTTTTGTGTGTGTACAATTGTAGGGTAGCAAAGGGTATGATGATTATACATTAGTGTGTAATTACAAGTAGGCATGTGCTAAGTCTGTGGGACTGAGGATATGTCACTCCCCCAACCTTTGAATTTTGCCTGTCCTCAGGCAGATAACGTGGGATAAATCATAATGTTGTGTTCCGGTATGATCTGATCATTTACAATTTTTTTCGGGATCGGTTGTTCTTCTTGTGATTTCTTATAATTAACAATGAGTTTCTTAGGTATACTCTTAAATTTATAAATGACATACAGAATTAAACTTAAGATTGTAAGGACAAAGGATATATAATGCATCTAATTTGGAAAACGATGTAGGGTTTTACTTGGGATTCAATTATTTCTTTAGTTTGGATGTAAGCTAAAGGTGATATCTTAGTTACATTATTAACAATATAAATGGACTGTGTAAAATCTGTTAAGTTGTTGGAAATTATGAATTCATCTTTTTGTATAGTACAATTCTTTGTTTCCTTGTATAGAAACTTGATTGTTAATGCAATTTTGATTAATGGTGGTTTCGGGAATGTTCCAAGTAAGTAATATGTTTGGTTCTACATGGTTGATCTGGAAGTTTTTGTATGCTTTAGTGTATTTACATTCAGTGGGTTCCTGTTTTATGATTCCGACTAAACATTTGTCGAAAGTTGGTTTATCTGTATGTGTGTTATATACCTTATCCTCATAAATATAAAACTTATCAAATATGGGTTCAGTAAGGATGTAGTTGGACTCATCGGGATATGGGACTATTTCATAAATTGGTACTCTAGTTATGTCGCTAGGAACATGGGAAATAATTAAAATTTCATTGGTATCTGTTTTAAGCCAAGTTCATGTTTTAATTTTTAATAGCTTTTCGGAATTTACTTGTTTAAGGTAATCTTGTTTTAGTAGCTTCGGATTAAAGATTCCCAGTCTCGTGAGTTGCATACCCAATTCTATATCCTCGATATATTCAGTGAATTGTTGTAGGTTAAAGATCCCTATCATCTTGGTCTAAAGTGCCGAATAAGTATTTGTATACTGTTCCTACTATGTTTACCAAACCTCGCATGTTTCTCTTAATTATTCTTAAACCATTTATTTCCCTTTTTAGTTTGTCTACTAGGTACTCTATTTGGATGACATTTGGAAATGCTTTTGCTTCTTCCAATAGGTTCTCGAATATTAGCATGGTTTTAGTTATGTTTATACTCAAGTAGTGATATTCAAAACTCGTGGGGATTTCTGTAACTCCTGTTTGGAATATTAGATATCCGTTCTTGGCACTAATTGAATTTACTTCAATGTTTTGCCCTTGGACCGTGGTGATGAATGTGATGGTTGCCAGGCAGATCATTAGTACTGGAAATATTGGGCATCTCTTAATCTTCTTCGACGGGTCTGGAATTGTCGTATTTACTTTTGTTAGTCTTCTTTTGTTTTTTGAACTTTGACTTGTAATGTAAAATTTTTCTCCCTCTATTTGTTTCTTCGAAGTGTTTCTCATCCACTTGTCTGATTTGACCTGTCTTTTTAAACGGGTTAGTCACTTTACTCTTAACTAGTGGAGCTTGCCTATATTTCGTATTGACCTCATAGCTGTGTCTAGTTTGGTTTAGTTTATTAATTTTGTCAATTTTAGTTTGCTGTACTTTAAAGTCAGGGCTGCCTGCATATAGAACAAGATGGACATACAGTCGGGTGTCCCGACAGTAGAATACCATGTACCATTACAAGGCGCGTCCCAAAATTATATACAAGAAAGAGAATAAGAATAAAAAACTGAGACAAATTTACATATAATGCAAATGGCTTCCCATTCAAGAGCAAAGTCGATAGCTCAGTGGGTAAAGCTACACATACATTTTTGTAAGCAATTGGCCTGGGTTCGAATCAACCGCAGGCATAAGGAATTTTTTCATTTTCAAAACATTAACTATAGTTCTTTGCTTGCATTTTTTTATTTTTTAGTATTAAATACTGTAATTATTTTAATGTCCTGGAAAAAAAAAAAAAAATTGCTAAAAATAAAAAAGATTTCGCTCGTCGCCGACGGGATTCGAACCCGTGACAACTAACATTTGAAAAAGACTTCAGCTTAGCCAGCTGCGCCACCAACCAATTCAAAATGAGTAATCTTATTTTCATAGTTATGTGAACATAAGTAAAATGTTTAATGAACGTTTTGATTTATTTGGAGCCCTCTGCCTGGGCTGCCTCTTGTACACGTAATGTGTATAAAGTAAAAAGCCTATATCTCCGCTATTTATGGGACGATCGCAATAGAAATTTGGACAGTCTGTGTATTTTGATAAAATGCATTACAGCTTTTTAATATGGTTTACATAACTTTATAAATTTCGGAGATATACGGTTTTTTTCAAATAGCTCCTCCAAAAAGGGGAGCAGCAAAAATTTAAAACAAACTTGATCTGCGTGCAGATATAAGAAGTCTAAATCCCAAGTTTGGTGTCTCTAGCTCTTATAGTCTCTGAGATCTGGGCGTTCATACAGACAGACGGACAGACGGACAGACGGACGGACGGACGGACAGACGGACATGGCTATATCGACTCCTTTAGTGGTCCTGACCAATATTTAGGAAACTTTTGGGGGTCTGCCACGCCTCCTTCTGTCTGTTACAGAAAATCGCACTCGCACAAAACTATAATACCTTTGTACCTTTGGTACATGGTATAAAAATGTCAGCCGGAGTTCTCTTAGTGGTATTGTGCTTGATTTTGTGATTGTACACATATAAAGTTGTTTTAAATTTCGTACAACGATTTTCTATGTTCTGCTCACTACCAATAATTCTCAGTTTTTCATTTACTGTTTTATGGAATCTTTCTATATCAGATATACCGTTTTTACTTGTGGTGACGGTTATGTTTACGCCTTCCGAATTTAACCAATTTTGTAAAGCTATACACATGAACGCTGAATCTTTATCCGCTTTGATATTTTGCGGTTTTCCCATATCATTAAATATCTTAGTGATAGCTCTTTTTGCTTCAAGCCAATCTCTACTTTTTACTTCAATTAATGTAGCAAATTTCGAATAGACATCTATACAAGATAAGAAAATCTGATTCCCTATGAGATAAACATCAATCACATATTTCTCCCTAGTGTTCAACACTTCTGGGGTTGTTCCAAACGTAAGCTTGGTATTCCTATGCTCAGTCTTAGCTATGTTGCAGATGTCACAGTCGTTGATTATGTTTTGGATAAGTTTAGCATTGTCAGGATAGTAATATTCTTCTTTGAAACAATTAATGGTTTTTTCTATACCTGAGTGTAGAAGTTCCTTATGCCTTTTCAGAATTAATTCCTTAAATTCAGCATAGGTCAAAATGTCAACTAACTTAGTCGTGCATCGCAACAATTTAGTGAAACTGTTAGGGCTTATGATTTCAGTAAATGCCCTCTGGAATATTAGGAAATCAATGTCATCTGGGAAATAAAGAGCGCTTTTCTTGGTGCACAAATATTCCTTGATGAGGTTTTTAGCTATTTCCAATGTCATTACTTCGTATGTGATTTTAATTTTCAACTTCTGAAAATAATGACTGGTGTTAACTGCATTGGTCGTTCCCTTTTCTATTTCAATCTGTCTAGAGAAATAGTTTAAAGGTCTTTCAGTAATGGAAATATAATTCAAATTATCCTCCCTAGCACTATGCATTGTTAAATCCATGCTATCGGCGATTTCGCCCACCATAGCTTCTTCGATTATAGTGCGGGACAGCGCATCCGCTACGTAATTTTCTTTACCTGGAAGATACTTAATTTTATAATCAAATTCATTCAATTTGATCTTCCATCGTTGTAGTTTCATATTGGGCTCTTTAATGTTGTTGAGCCACACCAAAGGTTTGTGATCGTTTAATATTTCAAATGGCCTACCAAATAGATATGACCTAAAATATTTTGTCGCCCAAACTATTGCTAATAATTCCTTTTCTTATGGTAGCATAGTTTATTTCATGCTCGTTTAGCGTTCGGCTAGCGTAACATACGGGTTTATGATTTTGCGACAGGACAGCGCCGATGGCTATATTACTAGCGTCAGTTGTTAAAGAAAAGGGTTTTGAAAAATCGGGGTAGATTAAAATCGGGTCCGAAGTTATCAATACCTTTAATTTCTCAAATGACTCTACGTAATCCTGACATTTGGTGTCAATTACCGCTCCTTTCTTCAACTTAAGGGTCATAGGTTTAACTACCTCAGCAAAATTAGGAATAAATTTGCGATAGAACCCACATAATCCCAAAAATGACTTTATCTGTTTAGGAGTCTTTGGTAATGGGAATTTAGTAATTGCATGTGTTTTATTCGGATTAGGTCTTATCCCATTAGTTGTGACAACATGTCCTAGGAATTCCGTTTCTTTTTTCATGAATTCACATTTATCTAGTTGCAATTTCAAATTAGCATCCCTCAATTTTCCAAAAACTTTCCTCAGTGACAGAATATGTTCCTCCAATGAAGTGGAGTAAATTATAATGTCATCCAAGTAAACTAAACAATCTTTGTAAATTAAATCTTCCAGCAGATTGTTCATGCATCTTTGGAATGTTGCTGGCCGAAAGGCATACGTGTGTATTCGTAGTGCCCATGTTTAGTTGAAAAGGCCGTTTTCGCAATAGAGTTTTCCTCCATCTGTATTTGGTGGAAACCCTTGGCTAGATCAATTGTGGTGAAATATTGGCACCTTCCCAATTTGTCTAGGATTTCATCCATTCTGGGAATCGGAAACTTGTCATTAACAGTTATTTCGTTAAGATTCCTATAATCGACCACTAATCTGAATTTTGGTTTTCCTGAGGCATCTGCCTTCTTGGGGACCACCCAAATAGGTGAACAATAGGGGGACTTAGATTTTCGAATAATGCCCTGCTCTATCATTTCCTTTATTTGCTTGTTTACCTCCTGATCTACAGACTGGGGGTACTTGTATGGTTTGCGATAAACCGGATCTTCATGCTGGGTTTGTATAGCATGTTTGATTGTACTCGTAAAAGTCAAATTTTCAGCTTCTTTGTACTGAATGTCTCTATATTCGTATAGGACCTTTTTCAAACACTGCACTTCCTCAACATTCAAATGTTCAAGTCTAAACTCATTACATTCGCGTAATTCATTATTGATTGCGAAGTTGATGGTTTCATCAGCAATAGATGTGGGAATAGAATGCATTGCATCTTTATCCTCTGCATCTTTGCTGGTACTGGGAGTAAGACACTCTACAGGTGCTTTCTTCCCAGGTTTTTTATTAACCTGATTGTTAACCTTTTTGGTTTTTGGATTGAGGCACTTTGAGGGTGCGGTCTCATCCTTTATTGTTGGGTCAAGGCATCTAGTTGATGCGGTCTCGCCCTTTTTCTCATGGTACCTGAACTTATAGGTTTTTGAACCCAAAGTTACACTTTCTTTCTCATAATCGATTTTTGCTTTGGTATCTATTAGATACTGGCGACCTAACAGGAAATCGTAATTAGGTGACAAGTACTACTGGGCTTTATTTTGATACTTTTATTTAATTTTATAGGGCCCTTAATAGTGAAAACCGTGAGGTCTTCCTTTAGTTCTTCTAAATTCGCAAAATTTTCACTAATGATGTTAATAGATGATCCTGTATCGATCATGCCTTTGTAAACATTACCTTCGTAATTAATGTTTACATAAGGACTGCTTCCTCCTCTCCTCCCGTGTCTGAGGTTTCTGAGGCAGTTTGATGAAAATTTACATCAACGTCCATTCACTTTCACTTAGATTTATGCATATTATTTTGTGTGTGTGTGTCCGCTGTAGATTCGCTGTTGATTTTGAGGTCGCAGTTTTATTATTTTTATGACGTTTTAATCAGGGATTTTATTGACTCCTGCTCCATCTCCTTGTTCATTTTTACATGTTTGGCCATGGATCCGTCATTTTTAATTAATTCTTTTTTTCACCATCCACTAGCGGACCAAGTCACGGTCGCCATGAAGTAAATAGATTCGTTTGGTTACATTTAAAGTGTTTCTTTATTCAAGGTTTTTAATATTGAGAGCAGCTATGGTGCCGCTCGAAGGGTTGGATTGAATCTGTTCTTATAATATTCTTTTAATTCTAATTAAGGCTAAGTCTCGTAGCTGCGCTGCTCGCAGGCAGCGGCAGAGAGGCGGTTATATACTTATGTATATAAACATATGCCCTCTCTTATGTGAGGAGCGCGAGGGGTATGCACATGCGGTCCGTTCATGCAATTATGCCGACGCTAACACTTTCTGTGTGTGGCCTGAGCCATAGCGATCGGTTCATATTTCGGCCACTTAGAGTTTATGACCGGGACCATGAATTATGTAAACACTGCAACAAAGTGTTACAGTGTGTACCCTTTAAGTATTGTTGGTACAGTGCATACTACACGCGTCCGCACTCCAACCCGGGAGCTAAGCGATGCGGTGCGTGCTCACTTATGAGGCATTACCTTTTCCGACGAGCGATTCTACTTGCCAACCACGATTTCCGTGGTCCTGGGTGCGGACATGTATGCGCGCATCATGCAGCCGAGCTTCCTGAAGATTCAGGACGGACTGTCGGTGGCCCAAAGCACCGATTTTGGATGGGTCGTGCCCGGAGCCTGCCGCCAGCCATAACGACGCGGGACCTATTGAAACCCGAGTGATTGCAAGGGAGCTGGATGTTTAGGTGATGGGCCCACGGTGCCGCCTTGGCTCTTCGCTCTTCGCTCTCGCGCGCCGCTCTCCGCCACTCGGGCCCGCTCCCACACTGTAAAGCTCAGCTTATCGGTCGGAAGCGCGGCCCTTATGTTAAGTTCGAACAGTTGCATGTATAAGTCTGAATAAAGCTTACGCGAATGCGCCCTTGAATTTTTCCACGACGCCCTCGACTTATTCTTCGACGCCGACTCCAGTACCCTCCGTTCGCGTTTGTGGGAGTTTCTACCAGCGACCCGACTTCGCCCTCATTTATTTGGAGCCTTTATATAAGGCAAACGCGCCGCCTTCACAAAACTTTTGAAAGAGACAGTAGCAAAATCATAAAACTGTTCAAAGAGACAGTACAGGCATAATAATGAAATTTGTAATAATAATGCAAGAAACTGTTCAAAGAGACAGTACAGGGATAATAATAAAATTTGTAATAATAATGCAAGCAAAACAATTGATCATGGCTCGTGGCGCATAAGATAATATTGTGTCAAATCTGAATGGGTTAATTCGTAACAAAGCGTTCTTGGTAGAATTGCACGAGATCGTGTAATGGTCAGGATGGCCGTGTCGGCGCACACTTATAGTGTGTGGATGATGGTAAAGGTGTATACGTATCCAGTTTTGGGAATTTCACCAGTATTTGGTAGAAGACTAATTTCATCGTTACAATGACCATTATGTTGATCAGTAGCCGACCCCTTAAGGTATGGGACATGAATAAAGAGATAGCACATCCTTGCTGGTGGAGGTTTGCATTTCGATTGATTTATTCAGTACAAAGAGAAGTCGACTTAAGCTAAGTACATAATTGTTGCTGGCGACTGCGCTGCCGTTGACCACTGCAGAGACGCAGCCGCATATGTATATCTTAGGTATATGTTCAAGAGCGAGTGTCGTATGGGCATATGTTTATGTATATGTATATGCGGTCAGCGTGGGAATGCTGACTTAACGTAATGCCGCTATCAGCGTGAGACTTTTTAGTCCACTTGAATTTGTTTGTTTACATAATGCAACTTAGTGTTGCTATGTTTTTAATGGTACAGTGTACCCTCGATATATGCACATACTACACCTCCCTCCTTTTGAAAAATAACGTAATGGGGTGAAGTTATTTTCATATATATTTTTTGTTGTTTTTTTTTTTGCATTTAATTGTATTAAGTGTATTATGATTTAATTGTATTAATATTAATTAATTAATTGTATTCTTATATATATGTTTTTAATTATATGAATTAAAATGAATAATGATATTGAGTTTTAGCCGAATTATGTAAAAATTTTGAAATTATAAAAATTTAAATTAAATATATTTATGTCTTTATATTATAATAAAATTTTTTTTTTTCGGTTGATCAGACCATTTTTTTTTTATGTTTGTTTTTTTAACCTTTCTTTATGTACTATCTGTTGTTTCTTATTTCCTTTTTTAATAGTTATATTATCATTTACTCCTATATCTAGCACGTCGTAAGGACCTTCGTACCTATTGTCTAACTTATGACCTGTTTCATTTTTAAGTAGTACCTTATCTCCTATTTTTAAATCAAAATTATTTGTAAGTCTGTCATATTTAAGTTTTCTTTCTGCCTTCGCTTTTTCTAACATTCTTCTGGAATAATCTTCTATGTTGTATATAGGGTCAATATGGTTTATTTTTGAAAGATTTTTGAATTGTCTGTGTAATCTGCTGAATACTAGTTCATATGGGCAGTAGTCGTGTACTACTGATGATGTTGTGTTGAAGCAATAAGTGAAATATGGTAACCAAATGTCCCAATCACTTTTGTCAACTGATATATATGAACGTATGTATTCGTTGAAAGTTCGGTGACTTCTTTCTACGGTTCCTAAAGTTTGATGATGGTGAGCACTAGATGTTAGATTTTCTATTTGCATGTATTTGCATAATTCATTTATAAGTGAATTTTTGTATTCTGTACCTTGATCCGTAATGAACGTCTTCATTGGACCGTACTTCAATACAAATGATTCAAATATAGCTTTGGCAACTGTCTTAGCACTTTTATTCTGTGTTGGAATAGTGACTAAAAACTTTGTTAGATCGCATATGATTGTAACTGCATACTCATTTCCATCTTCCGATTTCGGTAATGGACCAATGGTATCAATCAAAACAGTATCAAATGCTGTTTCTGGGGTTGGTGTCAATGTCAATGGAGTTTTGGTATGTTTTGTTGTTTTGGGTTGTTGGCATTTTAAACAAGTCTTTACATACTTTGCTATTGTCTTAGTCATGTGGGCCAATAATAAAATCTTTTGATTTTTCGCAGTGTGACCTTCTTCTATAGGATCGTCATGGGATTTTTTCAAGATATGATTAATTTGAGCTTCGTCTTTTTGATCTATTACTATCACCTTTTGTAGAATAGCTAGTTCTACCTCGGTAATTGGCATTATTATTACCTCGTCTATTATTCCCGTTATAGAATAAGACGGTGTTGGAATTGCCTGTAATTTCAGTACTGCAATGGATATATTTTTCCATTGCATCATTGAATGTACTGAATGTACCCGCTGTCAAGATCATCTTGAGCGATTCGTTTCTTACAATTCTTAGTCATTGCCGATATCGACTTTTAAGCTGCTTCAAGCTGCTTACGCATATTGTCTATTTCAGTAGCATACTGAGACGCGGTCTTGCCTCTTTGTTGCGTATTCAATAATTTGGCTTTTATAACGTCTGGCGATTCGCCTTTTACGTTTGCCTGCAATATGGTAACTATTGCCTGTATTGTTGTCGCGTGTTCTACCTTATAGGTCAGTGGGCAAATAATTTTGGTCTTTATGACCTCTACGGCTAAAGCTTCCTGATCTCCTTTAGTTAGATTTTTCAACCTTCTACCTTATAGGTCAGTGGGCCAATAATTTTGGTCTTTATGACCTCTACGGCTAAAGCTTCCTGATCTCCTTTAGTTAGATTTGTCAACCTTAAAGCTGTCAAAAACCTGTTTAGATGGAGTTTCTTACCATCAAATTCAGGTATTGTTGAGGATACCTGTTTAAGGTATGCCCTCTGGGCTTCCACTGTATTAGCCATATTTACTCTGACTGGTTGTATTATTAAAATGTTTGGAAATTAAAGCAAAATCTTAGAAAAGAGATAGGGCCGAGAAGATTGAGCTAGAATTCTAGCCTTGTTTTACAAAACTCCTCTAAGTGGGAAAGGATAGGGTCTATCCAAGATCGTTAAATTTAAATAACATTATTTGTTATTATATCTTATCGAGATCGTTGGCTCGACTCATATAGGTATTTTTTAATGATGTCTTATGTAGCAAATATAGCTTTAAAGCTAAGTTGAGGGCTGAGATGATTACTAAAATCAACAGTAATAGATACTGGGCTTCTAAATGTGGCGTTGTGTCCACGACTTCTACAGTATTTACTACATTTGCGTTGTTATCGTCCGCTTTTGAACTTTTGCCACCCATCGTGATCTTATTTAAAATAAAGACATAGATATATCTTGAAGGTATATTAAAATTGAAATAATTAAAACTTCATATCAATTCCCTAATAAATTGATGAATTCATTACACTCAGTTTACACAGGTGGCAATTGGCAAGTTTACAAGATTTTTACTTATACTAAGTTTAAGACTGAGTGCAATGTGTTAGTTAATGATTGATGTGCCCTATTTGGTTAGTAAGATTTTGTTGCAGCGGAGACCGCATCGGCAACTTAAAATATATTGGGGCGGGTAGGGCTATGGCGATTAACGCAGCCCGCCGCGTTACTTCGCACCTCGAAGTTTAATATTGATGGAATTGATGAATATTGGAAACTAGTATATGATATATTTTCCAGTTTTCGTTCATAAGTTTTTTCTCAAAAATTTTTTTTTTTTTACATAATCATTTTTATACCCGCTACCCATAGGGTAGAAGGGTATTATAACTTTGTGCCGGCAGGAAATGTATGTAACAGGTAGAAGGAAGCATTTCCGACCCTATAAAGTATATATATTCTTGATCAGGATCAACAGCCGAGTCGATCTAGCCATGTCCGTCTGTCTGTCTGTCTGTCTGTCTGTCTGTCTGTCCGTCCGTCTGTCCGTATGAAACACTGGATCTCAGAGACTATACGAGATAGAGCTCTAATTTTTTTTCGACAGTATTTGTTTTGCTTGCACGCAGATCAAATTTGTTTCAAATTTTTACCACGCCCACCTCCGCGAATTTCAATATGTATATTAAGAACTATAGTCCGTGTGATCCCTGAAAATTTGGTTGCGATCAGATAAAAATTGTCGAAGTTATTAAAGAAATAATTTTGTATGGCCACAAACGGCTGCTGGCAGCAGGCTTCCTTTGGTTGACCAATTAGACCAACTAAATATTCTTATTAGATCTTGGTTGTGTTCGGAAAATAATCTTATAAGATATATGAGAAGAAGTTTTAATAAATGGTAATAATTATTAGCCGCTTGAATGCAATAATGACACGTTTTTACACACATAGATAATTGTGTATGTATTTTTGTATGCATGTGTCAGGACGCCAGAAAAAACAATTAATACAATTTTGAACATAACGGACAAATGCAAATCAAGTGTAATATAATCACACTTGATTTGCATTTGTCCGTTATGTTCAAAATTGTATTAATTGTTTTTTCTGGCGTCCTGACACTTTTCTGGTTTACGTATGGGTAGCGGGTATCTCACAGTCGAGCTCACTCGACTGTAGCCTTCTCACTTGTTTAACTTTGTGTTCGTTGTGTTTTTGTGTCCTGTCACGGTCGCCATATGTTGATTTGTAGCCGACCCCTTCAGGTATGGGTCATGAATAAAGAGATAGCACATCCGTGCTGGTGGAGGTTTGCATTTAGATTGATTTATTCAGTACAAAGAGAAGTCGACTTAAGCTAAGTACATAATTGTTGCTGGCGACTGCGCTGCCGTTGACCACAGCAGAGGCGCAGCCGCATATGTATATCTTAGGTATGTGACGCCTCCCCTAAGAGGCGCACAAATATACATAGTATTTTTACTATTTAATTATAATTTAATTATAGTAATAAATATATAAATACTATCCGAATGTTTTCCTAGTATATATTGTTCTACTGATAAGTTTTAGCTATAATTAATACTAGATCCACCACCGATTAATATTAGATCCACCACCGATTAATATTAGACCCACCACCGATTAATACTAGACCCACGATCGATAACCACCGCGCGGACGGTCATACGGAAAGCTCAAAAACTCCGTTATGTTGGCGGGCCCCGTTATTCAGGAGTTGTTTACTTGTGACTATAAAAAGGCAGCACGTGCCTGTGAAAAGTCTCTTTGGTTACCAGCGCATCACCTGACAAGCACGTGTCCCCGTTCCGCTCTAACCGACGTCCGCCGCGTTCCTTTGCCCGCCCACGTTACACAGAGTGCCGCCGCGCCACTGCTGCTAACGTAATCGCGCCCAGCAAACAGTCCTGCTGCCGTCGCCCGTCACCGCGACGCCCCCCCATCGACAGTGTCCGTTGCCTGCCAGTGCCATCGGCAGTGCCAAGACGCGATCGAGTGCCCTACGCCGCCGAGCCGTCCACCGCCCGTGCGCAGCCGCCACGCCGCTGGTCTCACCGCCCGTGTGCCGCCGCGTACGTGACGCCGGCCGCGACCTACGCCAACGCGCAGCCGCCGCAAATCACCCCTCTCGCCAGTGCCGCCGGCAGAGTCGGTGTCAGTGCCCGTGACCACGAGCCCGCCGGGGCCGTCACGCCCACACTAGCCACCGCGTCCGCGTTCACCGGGACTACGTCACCGCCCTACGCCCAGCCACGGTCCCTCCTTTTTTCCTGGTTGGTGTAAGTTGCACGTAAGTCCATTTCACATAGCCTCAAGCCCTTCCTTTCCGTCTCTTTATACCCGCGAATCGCCCTCCTCGGCCCACCGTAGATTTCTGCGTGCCTGTGTATTTAGTCTTAACCAAATTTCTGCGAATAAAAGTGCACTCTTGATTAAGGAAAGCCTCAAGTCGCCTCTCTCTCTTCGGGTGGGTTTCTTTCTTAAGTTCTAGGGCCCCACTACCCTCCCCGCGTTCCTCCTACGCCCTTCTTTCCACCGGCTCCAAGGTATTTACCGGAGACGATCCCCTTCCCATCGGCTCCGCGGTGTTTTAACCGGAACCGACTCCTTTCGGCTGCTCCACGGTTTTCACCGGAGACGTCCTCCCCAGCAGCCGCGAGGTTTTCACCAACGGCGCCGCCACTGAGTCCCCTTTCGCCGCCTCCAGGGTTATCACCGGAGTCCGCCCTACCGACTCCGTCGGGATCCCATTCTCCATTTCTCCGCACCTATCCGCTCTATACTCCTCTCCGGGCCGCCCGGGGCCGTACTTAGCGTTTCGATTTCGGAAACCCGCTATGATTTCAGGTTAGGATTCACTGAGTAACGAAATTTCCAACACAACTCCTTGTCCCAACATACAAATGTCTTGTATGATCCTTCCTGGACCCGACTGAGGATTATCCTGGCCAGAGGTTCATTACAAGTGGCGCCCGAACAGGGACAAGGATAGGGATAAAAGCCCGGAAAAATAACATCCGTGAAAAGTGGTCCTAACCTAAAAATTTCGTTTTTTTTTGAAAACGTGGCCGATTTGAGGCGGAAAACGTTCGGAAAGGTCGTAAGCGAAACGCCAACCGATACGTCGGGTCCGCATGCACAACACGTGTCCGGGAACACGTGAGGTTATGTAATATAACCTCCAAAAAAAAAAAAAAAAAAAAAAATATGATCAGTATTTTTTTTTTATTTTTTTTTATTTTTTTCGTTTGTTCTTTCTCCTCGTGTGCACCGTCCGCGCAACCTTCCGAAAACACCACCGCGAGTGGAACTATAAATAATTATAATTAAAATAAATAATTATAATTAAAATAACTAATTATAATTAAAAATAAATAATTATAATTAAAATACCTAATTATAATTAAAAATAAATAATTATAATAAAAAAATAAATATTTATATATCTAAGAAAATAAATATACATAATAACCCGTCGAGAAACAAAACCTAACCAAAACAAAGTGAAAACCAAAATAGTGAACCTGGAACAACAACCAGACGCCCACACCTTTGTCAACGGACCAGCACAGCAATAACAGCAACCATCCAACATGAACGGAGATCAGAGTCCTGGTGAGTCCGTTCCTCGTAAGAATAAGAATCCCGGGGTAGGAGTACGGTGGATTTACCACCGGAATAAGGGGGAACTCTTGGCCTTTGCCGAGGAGTTCGGGTTTTCCGCCGACGGTACCGTCGACGAGCTGCGACGAAATTTCGCCGCTCTCTTGAGGGAAACCGACCAGACCCAGGAGGTCTGGTCACGGCTCGCAGACCTAGAGAGGCAATTCCCCGCCCGGACAGCCAGTCCCGCGCCATCTGGCGACACCAAGGCCCCGGCTCGGAGCCTCTCCGCTCCCCGCGACCCGACCCCCGCGACTACTAGTTCGCCTACGGCCAGCATACGCCGTACCCCGACTATTGCATACACCCGTCCCACGCCTCCCGAGGCCGCTAGGGCTACCCCAGCAGAACGAAGCCCCGAGAGACTCCACCGGGAGTTTTCATGTGTCCCGGAGCGAATCCGCAAGTGGGGGCTGCAGTATGATGGGCATACTGACCCCCTGGCCTTCATGGAACAGGTCGAGAGCCGCGCCCTCTCCTACGGGATCAACCTGGAGACGCTCCCCCGCGCCATGGCCGAGTTACTCGTCGGCCGCGCGGAGAAATGGTTCCAGACCAGCCGCCTCCAAGGGGCTGACTGGACCACCTTCCGGCGGGAGTTTCTGGAATTCTTCCTCCCGCCGCGGTATCTCCAGCGATTGGACGATCAGATCCGGAGTCGCGAGCAGATGGAGGCTGAGGCCTTCAAGGACTACATGCTCGACTTGCGAGTCCTGATGCGCCACGCTGGATACTCGGAGGCCCAAGAGCTCGACCGGCTCTACGAGAACGTCGCCCCGGAGTACCAGATGTACATCCGGCGGAGCGACTTCCGGAGCATCGGCGAACTGGCCCAGCTGGCCACGGAGTACGAGGTGGTGAAGCAGCGGAGCGCCGACCGACAGCGCGCACACCCTACTCCCCGGTACGAGGTGCACTTCCGCGAACCCGTACCCAGCCGAAGGGAGGTACGCTTCCCCGAGCCACCGAAGCCACGGAACCCGTTCCGTACACCTGTCGAGTCCCCGACTCAAGGGTCCGCCCAGGTCAACCGGGTCTCGGCTCCGGAAGCCGAACGTGTCCACGACGTACGTAACGCGTGTTCGAACTGTGGGGAACCAGGGCATTTCGGGCGAGAGTGCCAGAACCCCCGGCAGTGGTTCTGCTGGGATTGTGGGCGACGAAACGTCCGGACAGTGGACTGCTGTCGTCGGACCCAGCCGGGAAACGGGCCCGGTCCCCACGACCGGCGGAGTCCGTCGGGGACCAATTCCCCCTCGACCCCCCGCGGGGACCGCAACTAAAAGTCGAGCGAGGGAGAATAGCCGCCGAGGTGATGATCGGGGGAGGCGCCCGGTTGGCTACGCTCGACACCGGAGCGTCGAGGAGCTTTATCAGCCGAGAAGTGGCCGATGCGGTGGGCCAAGCCCACGAATTTCGAGAGGTTCGGACCCAGATTAATCTGGCGGACACCTCGAGGGTAGAGATTCGGCAACTACTCCAGGCCGAAATCACCTTGGCCGGGAAGGCCGCGCGAGTTCCCCTTCTCGTGATGCCGGCGATGCTGGAGCCCCTCATTCTGGGAATGGATTTCCTCCGGGAAATCGGCACCACCATCCGGTGTGGAAACGCCAGTCTGACCCTCCCCAGGGGCGCCACGGAGGAGACTCGGCCGGACGGGGACCATTACGAGGAACCCCGGCACGAGATGATGCAACACGAGGAATACCAGGAGGAAACCGGCCCCGAGCCGCCTGTACAATGCGAGGAGCCGCCACAGCCTGAGCCCCAACCCAGAGCGGACAACAACGGGGACCTAGGGGAGACCCCGGGGGAACAACCGGCAGAAAACCTTCGGGAAGACTCATCGGAACCAGCCCCGGAAAGCAAGGATGACCAGCGGATACGGTTGTTCCTGGAGGAACAACTAGCTCCATTCGAGGGGATGACGGGGGTAGCCAACATCGCCGAACATCGCATCACCATGCGTGACGATCGGCCGATCAAGCAACGCTATTACCCAAAGAACCCTGCCATGCAGCAAATCATCGATGAACAGGTCGACGACCTGCTCCGACAAGAATGCATCGAGCCGTCGCGTAGCCCGCACAGCGCCCCGTTAGTACTAGTGCGGAAGAAGACGGGCAAATGGAGGATGTGCGTGGATTACCGGCAGTTGAACGCGAAGTCCGTCCCGGACGCGTATCCGCTGCCGCGTATCAACCACATCCTCGAACGGCTGCGGAACGCGAAGTTTATCTCCACCTTGGATCTGCGCAACGGGTATTGGCAGATTCCAATGGAACGAGAGAGCCGAGCATGCACGGCGTTCACCGTCCCCGGACGCGGCCTCTTCCAGTGGAGAGTCATGCCATTCGGCCTCCATTCGGCCCCAGCCACCTTCCAGCGCGCTCTGGACAGCGTGATCGGGCCGGAGCTGGACCCCTATGCCTTTGCGTACCTCGATGACATCATCGTGGTAGGGGCCAGCCTGGAAGAGCACATGTGCAATTTACGCAGGGTCTTGGAGCGACTCCGGCAAGCGAATCTCCGGATTAACCAGGAGAAGTGTGCGTTCTTCAAGCGGAAGATCGCGTATCTGGGTCATGTGATCAGCGATCAGGGCATCCACACAGACCCAGAGAAAGTAGCGGCGGTGCGGAATTTGACCCCCCCGACTACTCTCAAGGAACTCCGGCGATGCCTCGGCATGGCGTCGTGGTACCGGAGGTTTGTGCCCAACTTTTCGGCCGTTGTCCAGCCGATGACCAACCTTCTCAAGAAGAGTCAGCGATGGCAATGGGGCCCGGAACAGCAGGAGTCGTTCGAGCTGCTCAAGCAACTCCTGACCGACGCGCCGGTGCTGGCATGCCCGGACTTTTCAGTGAAGATGACGCTGCAGACGGACGCCAGCAACTATGGGCTGGGAGGAGTTCTCACCCAGGAGGTGGACGGCCAGGAGCGAGTCATCGCCTACGTCAGCAGGAAGCTCGACGCCGCGGAGCTCAACTACTCTCCCACGGAGAAGGAGTGCCTGGCTATCGTCTGGGGAATCCGGAAACTCCGGTGTTACCTCGAGGGGTATCGGTTCGATGTGATCACGGACCATCTGGCTCTGAAGTGGCTGGATCACATCGAAAACCCGACCGGACGGATAGCCAGGTGGGCGCTGGAGCTGCAGCAGTACCAGTTCGACGTCCATTACCGGCGGGGGAAGTATAACGTCGTCGCAGACGCGCTATCTCGACAGCCGCTGGAACACTTGCAACGCCTGGACACGGAAGAGACCCGCTGCAAGTGGCTCCGCCACAAACTCGCCGAAGTCCGAGGAGACCCACAGAAGTTCCCGGACTACGTCGTGGAGAACGGGGAGTTATATCGCCATCTCGGACACCGCCCAGACGACGAGGACCACGTCCCGTGGAAACTCTGTGTTGCGGCCGAGAATCGGGCGAAGATTCTTCAGGAGTGTCACGACGCCCCCACGGCGGGCCATCTGGGAGTTCGCAAGACCATCTTGCGAATCTCCCAAAAGTATTACTGGCCGGGCATGTTTCGGGATGTCAAGAGACATGTCCGACAGTGTATCCCGTGCCAGAAGTACAAAGCGGAGCAGCGACAACAAGCGGGCCGGATGTTGACCCGGCAGGTGGACGAACCCTTCGGGATCCTCTGCGCGGACTTCGTGGGTCCCCTGCCCCGATCCAAGGAGGGCAACACCATGCTGCTGGTGTTCCTGGACAGCTTTACCAAATGGGTAGAGCTGGTGCCATTGCGCAAAGCCACCACCCGGACGCTGATACGAGCGTTCCGTGAGCGAATCCTAGGGCGTTTCGGTGCCCCTAGGAAGATGGTATGCGACAATGGTACCCAGTTCACCAGTAAAGCCTTCCGGGAGTTCCTCCAGGAGGCAGGAGTGGAACTACAACATACCGCCCCGTACTGCCCACGAGAAAACCCGACGGAGCGGGCCAATCGGACGGTGAAGACCATGATCTCGCAGTACGTGGGGATGGAACAGAGTAGCTGGGACAACCTGCTCCCGGAGCTGACCCTCGCCGTCAACTCCAGTGTCTCGGAAACCACCGGGTACAGCCCGGCGTTCCTGCTACAAGGACGGGAACCCCGTCTTCCCGGCGCTTGGTACGATCGAGTGACCCGCGGAACAGGAGTCCCGGTGCAGACGCCCACCGATCGCCAGGACAGGATGCGGGAGATCTTCGAGCTGGTGAAGATGAACCAGCAGAAGGCGAGCCAGGAGCAACGTCGGCACTACAACCTGCGCCGGCGCGTGTGGAAACCCGAGGTGGGATCGCTGGTCCTCGTACGGCAGCACCACCTGTCCAAGGCCGCCGAAGGATTCGCGGCAAAACTGGCGCCGAAGTACGACGGACCCTACAAGGTGGCAGCGTTCCCGTCGCCAAACGTGGCCCGTATCCGACTGCCAGGGCAACGGAAGGGCCGGCTGGCGAACGTGGCCGACCTTAAGGCCTTTCACACCGCTGATAGCCCCGGGAGCTCAGACACCGAGGAGGAAGGCGATCCCAAGGAAGACGGCATTGCGGAGCAAACCCCCCCGTCCGCCAGCAACACCCAATGTTCCCCTTGACCGCAGACATGGCGGCAAGTTTTCATGGGCAAAATGTCGGAAACTCGGTTTGGAATTTGCCCGTACAACCCCGATCACCGCATCGCGCTCTTCCGCATGCCGAAACACATCGTCAAGTGCATGAAAACTACCGTGGACCGCCGCAGAAGATCTGCAAATACAACGCTACACACCGCGTTCTCGACATGGAGGAGCACCTAAGGAGTGTCTCTACTACCGTCGCTTCATGGACAATCAATACTTGGAGATAGCACTCTCCACGCGCATGGCGCCCACCCAGAAGAATGGCCAATTCCTATCTCTCCCTCGCTTCCCCCCCCTTGCGACCCCCTTTTTCATACCCCCTCGTGCTAATTCATAACCTTCTACCTTCTCCCACAGACAATGGAGTACGTGGTCCTCAGCTCCAGCGAGGACGACGAGCCCTGCCCACCTGGGCTTTCGGGAGGAGTGACGGCCCATAGGGACCCCCGGCTGCGCTCTAACACAGCGTACGCCGGGCGGTTCACCGGGTCAGGCCCGCCGGGGTCGCGCCAGACGGACGGGCTCGGGCGAGAGGTCTCACCCCCACCCGAACCTCCGGCTTGGTCAATTCCCCGACGGGTCGCGTCACCCTCCTACGACGAGGAGGCCATGAGGGAGTACCTGGTCGAGACCCCCTACGACGCAGAGGAGGAGACGTACGACTGGGGGTACGGGGCGAGCCCAGCCGGGTCGTTCGAGGGTCGAGCCTACGAACCCCGTAGCCCCCAGGAGCCCATCACCGAGGACGAGCGGGAGTTCGTCACGGAAGACGAGGAGGCCTTCGACGACAGGGCGTCGGAGGCCAGCACGACCCCCTACTCCCCGGGGTTCCGCGTGGAGGACGGGTCGGAGTGTGAGGACGAGCGGGCCTTCACCATCAGCTCCGACAGCGAGGAGGAGGACGCCGGGCCCAGCACGGAGCACCGCGTCGAGTTCAGCGAGGAGAGGTACGGGTACTGGAGAGGGGACTGGGTGACCCTGATCCAGGCCCAGTACACCGAGGTCACCCTGCGGGCACCTTTCCGACGACCGGAACAAGGGCCGATCGTGACCTTTCCCCCCTCGCCACGGCCGGAATACGATTGCGTGCCACGGGGGGACTGGATCTCGATCAACGAGGTCCACTCGGAGCCGGAGGACCCACCGCCGCGTGCCACCACCACGACCGCCGATGCCACCACCACGACCGCCGCTGACACACCCACGGCCGCCGCTGCTACCACCACGGCCGCCGCTACCACCACCACGGCCGCCGCTGCCGCAACCACGGCCGCCGCTACCACCACCACGGCCACCGCTGCCACTACCTCAGCCGCTGCCACTACCTCAGCCGCCGCCACGACCCAGGCCGCCGCGGACAGCACCACCGCGGGAAACACACCGCCACCCGCTCAGATCCCCACGGGGAAGGCGATGGCGTGGGAGTCGGTATCCAGCGACTCCGACAGTGAACCCCGACCACAGTTCCGCCGGAAGGAGCCGACGGCATCGGCCGAAGAGGGAGCAGGGCAAGGCCGTCCTGCCCACGTCGCCGCCCCACAGGCGGAGCCGACCGAGCCGGAAGATGTGGACGCCGAGGGAGAAGCCGCCGAATCGGAGAGCCCCACCACCCCCGACCACTTGGTGGAGCTGCCCGTCGGCTGGACCACCGACCCGCCAGGCCGACCAATCCCCGAAGCCCTCTGGCGGGAAATTGGGGAAGCGGTACGGCGGACCCGGAACAGCCGCTACCGGTTCCGGCGGACCACCATCACCGGGACGTACCAGGTGACGGTAAGGGCCCGAGGGGCAGGCGGCCACGTCCGCCTCGGACCCCGAGACTGACGAGTCGCGCCCCATGACCACCCATGCGACAGCCCACCATCACCCCACGAAGGACGACACCACCGGAGGAAGTACCGGACCAGCGCGACACGGGTTTTTTCTTTTGTTCCCCGAAGTGGGAGGGGAATGTGACGCCTCCCCTAAGAGGCGCACAAATATACATAGTATTTTTACTATTTAATTATAATTTAATTATAGTAATAAATATATAAATACTATCCGAATGTTTTCCTAGTATATATTGTTCTACTGATAAGTTTTAGCTATAATTAATACTAGATCCACCACCGATTAATATTAGATCCACCACCGATTAATATTAGACCCACCACCGATTAATACTAGACCCACGATCGATAACCACCGCGCGGACGGTCATACGGAAAGCTCAAAAACTCCGTTATGTTGGCGGGCCCCGTTATTCAGGAGTTGTTTACTTGTGACTATAAAAAGGCAGCACGTGCCTGTGAAAAGTCTCTTTGGTTACCAGCGCATCACCTGACAAGCACGTGTCCCCGTTCCGCTCTAACCGACGTCCGCCGCGTTCCTTTGCCCGCCCACGTTACACAGAGTGCCGCCGCGCCACTGCTGCTAACGTAATCGCGCCCAGCAAACAGTCCTGCTGCCGTCGCCCGTCACCGCGACGCCCCCCCATCGACAGTGTCCGTTGCCTGCCAGTGCCATCGGCAGTGCCAAGACGCGATCGAGTGCCCTACGCCGCCGAGCCGTCCACCGCCCGTGCGCAGCCGCCACGCCGCTGGTCTCACCGCCCGTGTGCCGCCGCGTACGTGACGCCGGCCGCGACCTACGCCAACGCGCAGCCGCCGCAAATCACCCCTCTCGCCAGTGCCGCCGGCAGAGTCGGTGTCAGTGCCCGTGACCACGAGCCCGCCGGGGCCGTCACGCCCACACTAGCCACCGCGTCCGCGTTCACCGGGACTACGTCACCGCCCTACGCCCAGCCACGGTCCCTCCTTTTTTCCTGGTTGGTGTAAGTTGCACGTAAGTCCATTTCACATAGCCTCAAGCCCTTCCTTTCCGTCTCTTTATACCCGCGAATCGCCCTCCTCGGCCCACCGTAGATTTCTGCGTGCCTGTGTATTTAGTCTTAACCAAATTTCTGCGAATAAAAGTGCACTCTTGATTAAGGAAAGCCTCAAGTCGCCTCTCTCTCTTCGGGTGGGTTTCTTTCTTAAGTTCTAGGGCCCCACTACCCTCCCCGCGTTCCTCCTACGCCCTTCTTTCCACCGGCTCCAAGGTATTTACCGGAGACGATCCCCTTCCCATCGGCTCCGCGGTGTTTTAACCGGAACCGACTCCTTTCGGCTGCTCCACGGTTTTCACCGGAGACGTCCTCCCCAGCAGCCGCGAGGTTTTCACCAACGGCGCCGCCACTGAGTCCCCTTTCGCCGCCTCCAGGGTTATCACCGGAGTCCGCCCTACCGACTCCGTCGGGATCCCATTCTCCATTTCTCCGCACCTATCCGCTCTATACTCCTCTCCGGGCCGCCCGGGGCCGTACTTAGCGTTTCGATTTCGGAAACCCGCTATGATTTCAGGTTAGGATTCACTGAGTAACGAAATTTCCAACACAACTCCTTGTCCCAACATACAAATGTCTTGTATGATCCTTCCTGGACCCGACTGAGGATTATCCT
>JAWNOO010000026.1:0-45612 GCA_035045905.1 Drosophila anomelani | reverse complement strand
GGGTAAAAGTTATTGTTAGTCTATTGCTGCTAAGGAGTCGGAACAGATAATGAATTTACCTTTTCGGTTTTTAATAATTTCGATTGCTTCTCGGATGGTGATTGTTGGGGCAGTATGCCATATTTTAAGATGTTTGTTTTTGTTGCAATGGCATACGTTATTGTGCAGTTAATTTTTGAACTGTCGGTGAATATGAGATACATATGTTGTTTAAGTTTATTTTTTGTGTGTTCGAACAGTTTTTGGTTTCTGGGGATGTTTTATGTTCCTGGTAGGTTCGAAGTGATGTGTCTATTAGATTGGAAGTTTTGTATTTATGATGTTTTATTGGTTTGTAAGGTAGATTAAGTAGATTTAGTTTGATTGTCTGGTCTATTATTGGTGGCATTTTCCTTTTGGCTCTTTTATACTTGACAAACTTGTGAATTGGTGTGTTTTTGGAAAAAACTAAGTTTTGAGATATTTTGGCAGTTTAAAGGTCTCGTCTCATTTATAGTGGAGGAATATTAGCTTGTTCCTGTAAGTTATTTATTGAAGTAAAGCATTAGGCTCCGAGGGCAAGACGGATTGCAGAGCTGAACGGTGCTTTTACTTTGTTTAAAATACTTTTGGGAGAGTGTCGGTTTAGGAACAGACCGTACTTTAATTTGGCTATTACCGTTGCCTTCATGACATTGAGTAACCTAGATAAGCATTTTAGTATGTTTTGTTTACTATGGAGTTAAGGCAGAAGTGTATTTATGAGTGTGTTCCATTTATATTTGTTGTTTTTTGTTATTCCTAGAATTTTTAATGAAGTAACGGTAAGAATTTGTGTGTTGCCCCAGCTTATCTTGCCCCTGAGTAGGAGCCCGAATTCCCAGTATTGTTAAAGAGGTTGTCTAGGTTGAAGTTTGTATTTTTGTGTGTGCATTTTTGACTTCGTTATGAGATAGTCTACATAAAGTAGACAGTGAGAAGTCGATTTTGTAGCACGTCTAGATCTTTCTTTTTCAATCAGTGCGTCAGAGGGTCAAGTTGTATCCTGAAGGAGATTTTTCTAAATTGTGATTTTACAGCATAGAAGTCTCAAGCAGCCCGAAACCCAGAGAGGAAAAGCGGATTCATATCTATATCCAGCCTAGCGCTAAGGCCTAGCTGGTAAGGAGAAAAACGGAGGTGTTGGTGGACATGAAATTTAGTGAGATTTTTGTATTGTTAGGCTCATTGCTCAATATAAAATTGAGGCCAAAAGCTAATAAATTAATTTAGTGGAGTTCGATTGATGAGAGGAAAGCCGATGCAATGATGGCCATGAAAAAGAAAAAAAAATTCATCTTGTCAGCGAAAATGATGATGAATTGGCAAAGGCAAATTGAGTGATATTAGTATGTTGGGGAAAGGTTTGGGTTATCTGCCATGAGACTCGATTTTCTTTTGTGTCGTTGGGTTGGGAAAAATATTATTATCTAAATTTTCAGGTTTTTCTCAGGAAAGCGCTTTCTTCGAGGAGGGCAGGAAACATTTCGAGTGAGTTTCTAATGACATATGTTTTAAATAAAAGAGAAATGATATCTTGACGACCAATCCAAGAATCATTAAATAGAGACATTGAATAATTTAATTGCTTTCGAGTACTCTTCGGAATTTTGCTCCATTTAATTTTTGCCAAACGAATCTGATCCCCATTTAAGTATTTTCTGTTCAATTTCCGTAAAGTCTGGCTAAAATAAGTAGTGTTTCGTCCCTTTGTTTTTGCTTGTCCTTTTCACGCGATTTATTTTAGAATTAATAATGAAAATAGGCAATATGGAAGAAGTAGCAAAGACCTACACCACTAGTCGACGAGCCCAGCCGCAGAATAATTCCCGTGAGCGCTTCTTCCAAGTAACACCTCTGCCTGATTAATTGTTTATTAATTAATTAAATGGTTTTCGTTCAGTAGGTTATTATGTGTCACGAACCACCAAAGTCTTTTGGCTATAATTTTATCTAACATTTTTGTTATACAACAGTTAAGCGAAATGGGTCGGTAGGAAGTGGTTTTAGTTTTATCTGTGTTCGGCTTGAGGACTGGAATGATAAGACTTGTTTTGTAAGCTTTTGGTATGTGATTGTTAAATATTTAATTGAAAAGTTTGTTTATTGCGTCATGCAAATATGTTAGCAATTTCATTGCTAGCTAATGTTGTATCATTGTTTTGTGGGTTTGTGATCGCTTGAATTGTCTTTACTGGGTTAAGTCCGCAGAAGCGTCTTATATTGGACCAAATTTTGGATGAGGGGTAGCGGGTTGGATGGTAGAGGTGAAAGAGTTGGAAGCTCCTTTTTTTACTTGTTTTAAATTCGAACCTTAATATGGCATTTTTGCGCCTTTAGTCTATTACATTTTCTACTGTAATTATGCGGTTTTATTTTTTTCAGGCAAGTTGTTTTTGTTTTCGTAGTTGGTTGAGGTGTTTGATCCATAAACCCTGTATGGATGAGTATTTGGTGAAGTTTGTGGGATGAAAAGGTTTGCGCTATATAAAATAATTCTGTTAATTTAAGCTGTTTCTTTGTTTAGTTGTTGGAAACAGGGTCGTGATAATAGGAAAATGGTCACTACCATGAAGGTCGTTCAGTACTTCCCACTTAGGGGTCAAGATTGGAGAGCAGAGTGTGAGATCGATGTGTGTGTAAGTATTATCTGTTTAAAAATGTGTGGGAGTTTTGTCGTTCAGTAGAATAAGGTGTGCATTGTCAAAAAATCTGTGTGTTCGCTGTTGGCCAGCGCCAGGACGGATGCCATCCATTGAAATCTCCTATAATTAGTGAGGGTGCTTGTTGAATATTAAATGTGTTTTGAAGTGTCTGGTTATACCCTTGCAGGGTATTATAGTTTCAGTCAAAAGTTTGCAACGCAGTGAAGGAGGCATCTCCGACCCCATAAAGTATATATATTCTTGATCAGGATCAACAGCCGAGTCGATCTAGCCATGTCCGTATGTGCGTCTGTCCTTCTGTCCGTCTGTCCGTCTGTCCGTCTGTCCGTTTCTACGCAAACTAGTCCCTCAGTTTTAAAGCTATCTGAATGAAACTTTGCAGTTAGGCTTCTATATACTATCACTCGTACATATGTCGGAACGGGCCGGATCGGACCACTATATCATATAGCTGCCATAGGAACGATCCGAAAAATTAAAAAAAAAAAATTATAACTTTTTCAGTTTTTCACATATTTTCACCAAATTTGATATTTAGCCATATTTTATTATTACTGAAATTCGGTTTTAATTTCAGGAAAATCGGCTGACTATATCCTATAGCTTCCATAGGAAAAACCAGGAAAATAAAAGAAAAAACCATAACTTTGTCAGTTTTCAACATATTTTTTCCGAATTTCGGTTTTAATTTCATGAAAATCGGACAACTATATCCTATAGCTTCCATAGAAACAATCAGGAAAATAAAAAAACCATAGCTTAGCCGTGTTTTAAACCATTGCCATCAAATGAGATTTGCCAACTAATTATTATTTCAGAATTTCGGTTTTAATTTTTTGTTTAAATTCTGCAAGGGTATACAAACTTCGGTGAGCCGAAGTTAGCTTCCTTTCTTGTTAGTAATGTTTTTGGTAGGATATACGTATATTGAAAATATGTTTAATTTTAGTTTATAGGGTAAACCCACACAGTACATCCGTTTGAAACAGTTGGGATTTTTAGCAGATGTGAAACTCGTATTCCCATAGAGCTACATCTATGTACATCCTCCATCTGATTTGACTGTTTTCGAAAGCTGTCACTCATAAGTAACGTAGAAAAGGTATTTAAAAATGGAAGATTTTGCTATTTTGGCTGTGGTACAGCAGCAAAACCTGAAATTGCCCAAAGCTTTTAGATCAGTAAGCTCAGAAAATGGCGACGACTTCGAGGCTATTGAAAATATGTCCTCTACAATAGAGCAAATGCCAAGAAGCCTGTGGATGGTGGAGTTCTCAAAAAAAGGAGCAGAACAGCGTTATAAGAGATAATTGGCAGCTGCCAGCTTATACCTACAGGATCAGCTAATTCGCAGTTACATCCCTGCAGAAAAAATAAGATCTGCAATTGCCCAATATTATGTAGATCGTAATAATTAAATAAATGTTTGAAATTAAAAGCTAGTCCCTTTGTTTTTTGAAGTTTTCTAGGATGTTTATTATTTCGTTCTGGAATTCTTCCTGGCTTTTAGCCATTTTTGCTAGTATTTGTGTCCTGCCACTTCTGCTCTTCCAGGCGCTCGCGAGCAATTTCCACCAGCTCCTTGTCATTGCCCAGCTTAGCGCGCTTTGCAACCGGCAGATTGTCGGAGGCCTGAGTTCCGCTTGAGGAGGGAGAATTTTCTGGCTCCAGTTTTATATCTTGACTCGGAGCCTTCCATTTTTCAAATGCAACAATTCCATTGTTCCAACTGTCAATTTTAAACATTTTTCACAGGGAATAAGAAGATATCTATGTAGCTTTGGAAAACTATCGCGTAACTATCGCTAAAACAAGTACATCAAATTTTGATGTACACCGGATGTATACCGGATGTGGAACGAAATGAAACTATTTGGAACGAGAAATACATATTAGAGGGCTGCATAAGTTGCAAAAAAACAAAATTCGAATGAACAATGCTCGAAATGCTTTGAGTGAAATAGAATGCCCAATCGAATGAATTTGAATGAGAAAGTGCGTTCCGGCTAGACTCGGACGCACAACATCCAAACGTAAAAATACGAATTGAATGAGTGCGAATTCGTAGAATACTAGGTTTCCATATTGAATGCATTCGGATTTTTTGGTTTTAGTTTTACCAAATTTTATATACATAAAAACAGAAACAATAACATCAAATCAAAAACCACAATATTTATACAAATAACTTAGTCTCGTCGGCTACTTTTCCTGTGTCCAGTTTCTTTTTTTATGGAAATCACATGAAATGAAAGCAAAGAATGCATACATGTTATACGTCAAAAATTTGAGTGACTCGAATTTTCTTCGCTTTCCCAAATTTGTCCATCCGTTTTGTGCTTTATTTATTCTCACTCATTAAGCCAAATGTCATTCTCTATGAAACACAACACGCACTCACAATAGGACTCATTCATTTCATTGTGTTTCTCGCACTCATTCAATTCAATTCAATTCGAATCCATTCTATTTATACTGTGTTCAAATCAAGCCAAGCAGATCTCTAATACATATAGAACATCCGTCAAACGCATGTGGGATGTTAGATGTAGCTGTGTGGAAATACCCTATTAGATTGTATAATTATGGCTATTGTAAATATTGTATGTGGGTTTCTTGGAGCTAAATTATCTGCACATAATTTCATAAATATTTTTTGATCAGAATAAGAAGTTGGTTTTGAGTATTTACATATATTTTTAAGTTCCATTGCATTACAGTAAAAGAGATTTTAGAGAAAATTAGTGCTTGTAATTAAACTTTATTGGTAATGTTAACGGTTTATGTTGAAGTCTTGCTTAGGGTTTAAATTTTTATGTTGTGGTTGGGTTGGGTCTGTGTGTGTTTTTATATTAGTATTCGGTGATTGAAGATTTAGGTATATTTACATATATACGTTGGGCAGTTTTATGATCACCTTTTTGTGTGGCTGTTAATTCTTGGGTTTTTATGAAAATCGGGCATTTGCGATCGATTGGGCTGTTCTGATGGTGAAGTTGTGGGTTGTTTTTGCAATTAAAGCATTTAATTTTGTTTTTGCATGTTTCTCCGTCGTTTGTGTGTTTTCTCTCTGATCAATTAGTGCAAGTTTCGAAACTTCTGCATATTGGTGCTGGGTGACCAAAGTGGCGGCATATTCTGCATCGAAGTGGAAGTGGGATATACTCACGTACACGATCAGTTTCGTAACCGATTCGTAATATTTCTGAGAGCTTGTTAAATTCAAATGTTATAATATTCAAGCCTGTTTCAACTAAATTTGTGTTGTGTTGGGGTTTTGTCGATATATCTAACGTCGTTAGACCTTAGAAAACTTTAATGTTTTATGTTTGTTCTGGGGGGGGTGGCTTTAATCTGGAAATCACTCGCCATAATAACACGAAAAGAATTTCGGGCTCTGCGCGACGCGCGTCGTATATTTATTGAGTTGTGGGTGAATTCGAACTAGCATAGATGAAACTTAAACCTAGCTTGGAGAGCGGATTGGAAGTTCTATGTCTTGGAAGCCCGGAGGAAGACGGATAGAGAGTGTACTTTGAGGGTGTAGGGTGTGTTCATAGTAGGGTAGGATTAAATACCTTGGGAACGTCTGCTTTTGATGTCATCGTAGGGAACCCAGTAGTTTAGGGACTTAGGATGAGTCGTAACTCGCGTGGAGAATGTGGAAATCCTTGCGATCGGTGCGGAGACGGCCCTTGAAGTATTGGGAGGAATCGGAACACTACCGGAGGAGTTTTTTGGATGGCCGGTGGCTGAACGTAGGAGGTTAAAAAGAATCTATGGACTAGAGTTCTATGGCGCTCGGTTAGAAAGGAATCCATTTCTTGCCATGTTGAAATTTCGGTTTTATTTGTGATGGATTGGATCGGAAACGGAATAGATTTACTGAATATATTGTCAATTTTATTGGTTATTGCGGAAGTATTCGAAAACTATAATTCAGCTCAGCGAGAGAACATATAAGGTCAGACAATGTGGAAGTGGAAGCGCATGCAAGTTTGCTAATGCAGAATAGCATAGACAAACGGCGGAAAAAAATTGCCAAGTTCGAAGCGTCGACTTGCCAACGGTTATACAAGTTAACCACTAAGTCTTGTGTTTTTATTAAAAAAAAAATTTCTTGGACACTAGGTCCGTTTTTATTGAACAGAAAATTTAACTAAATTATGATGACAAATTTATGGTGTATTTATACCCCTAACTTAGTTTCTGCCTCTGCCGACGTCGGAGCTTTGCACTTGACTTCGCTACAGCGAGCAGACGCTGTGGTCAGCACTTTCTGGGAGCTATTGACCGAGGCCGGGAAGTTGCCCTTGCACTTCTGATGGCTTGTGCAGTGCCGGATGCGCGTGTCCAACTTCATTTGTGAATTCGTTTGGAGTTAACTCCTCCACCTTCAAAATCGAGTATCCACGCTCGATGCGGTCGTTGATCTTCTTTTCGGAAGCTATTCTGTTGATTTGCTGTGTTCTGACCCGTTTCATCCAGAAGCGGCTCGCTATTGTTACGAGTCCGATGAATAAAATGAAAATTATTAAGAAGTCAGCGGTTGGGATGTTGTTTTCAATAATTCCAAGGTCTTGGTGTTGTTTAAATGTAGTTCTTTCACTAATTCTAGTGATAGCTGTTGCTCTATTTTGTTTATGGTCATCTCAGTTTGGAGGATTGCTGGCATCGGATGGTAATGTACCGTGTCTTTGTTTGTGAATGTCTGTTTTTCAATTTGTATTGTAGCATTACTGAATTTTAGAAGAAAGGTTCCGTTGCAACTTGTGGTTGTCCCGTTCATTCTCATGTTGCCGGAGAATTCGTTGAGAAAAATGACTCCTGGTGCGAATTCATCGATGACTTGAATGCGTTAGTTGTTGACCCGAGTGCAGGTGGCAGGGCGACTTTTCAATAAATTTGGTAGGCAAGTGGAAATACTTATGTCTATCATATTATTATGTAGTACATTTTGAAACTTTTACAAAAAGTTTTTCTTTATATTTAATTATATTTTCGGTTCGAATTTTATTAGCATATTGACCAATTTTATTTTTCGCATTGCTTGCACTGTGTTACCGACGGCTCTATCAAAAGCTGCCTGCTATGGCACGCGTTCGGCCGAAGGCGCAGCTGCGGCTGAAATTTGGCAGGCCCCGTTTCGCGGCCTACATTTGACAGGCCCCGTTTCACTGTCTACATTTGACAGGCCCCGATCCGCGGCGTCCAAGCTTGACGCGATCCGCGATTCGTGACAGCCGTGAGAGGAGACTATGGGTGATATATGGGGCCAGGGCTACCGGATGGGCGTGGTGGTGGCTCGCGGCGACGGTCGAGCTGTGGCGCGGGCCACTCAGTGCGGGACTGGAAATGGGCTCCTCCGGACGGGCGCGGAGGCTAGCTATAAGTGGCGGCGCCGGATGAACGCGGCTGGCCGGACCTAGAAGGACTCTCCGGCTGGACGCGGAGGCTAGCTAACGGGTGGACTGTGGAGTCGGGAGGGGCCTCGAGTCGACGTGAGGGGCCGGCGGCAGCGGGCACCGCGTGTTTGCGGCTGCCGGCACTGTAAGGGTCTCTTCCGGAAGAAACGCGGAAGCTAGCTGCGAGTGGCGGCGTCGGATGTACGCGGGTGGCCGGACTCGGAAATTCTCCGGCTGGTCGCGGGGACTTATTATGGGTCGCGCGGAATAAAACTTGCTGCGGCTGTCGCAAGTGTCACGGTGTGTAGGGCTACGGCGCAAAACTTGCAACGGGACAGGGTGGAAAAGGAATGCTGAAACAAATGCCCCACACAACCAAAAGAAAATATATCAAGTAAGGTTAAGTTTCTTATACGCTATTTATTTGTGTATGTGTAGAGATAGTGTAGGTTAAAACGCTACTTGGGTTTTAAAAACAATAAGTGGACTTATAGATGACTTACATAGACTATATATGCTGCCCGGGCAACTAGATGGGCTTGGCGGGGGTTTGCACACGTGTATGTTTTTTTTTTTGTATTCAGGGTTTTATTACCTACTTGCTAAAACATATACGCTTACAAATACGACTACAATATTACAACAAAAATAAAGAGAGGATAGGGGGAAGAAATGGTGGGAGGGGGGAAGCGGTTACGCGGTATCGCCGCCTGGCATTGCTTCGCGTGCGCAGTACCCCTTACTCCTGCTGCTCCTTCCGTCTACGCTCCAGGTCCCTCAGCTTTTTCATGACCTCCGCCGTGAACGTTGCTGCCGCCTCCCACACTGTCCTGTCGTCCAGCATCCTCGGGACGAGTGTTTCCACGCCGATTTCGCACCCGGCTGCCGGCTCCAGCTCCTGCCGTTCGAGGCCAAACCTGCGGCACTCGAAGAGCACGTGCCGCGCGTCTTCCACAATGCCGGTACCGCACTCTGGGCACCAGTCTTCCGTCTCGTGGCCAAACCGCTTCAGGTACTGGCGGAAGCATCCGTGGCCACTAAGCGCCTGCGTGAGGTAGAAGTCCACCATTCCATGGTCTCGTTCCACCCACCTCGTGATGTCCGGTATGAGGGCATGCGTCCAACGGCCCTTGGACGAGGAGTCCCAGCTGGACTGCCACCTCTCCAGACTTCTCCTCCTGGCCGCTGCCTTACGCTCCGCCTTGGTAGGCTGCTCCGCCCCACTGGTCGTCGGGGCAACGGCTGTCTCCTTCCGCTCCCTTACCAGCTCCGTGAGCGGGACTTGTCCCGCGATGACCAGCACCGCGTCCTCCGAGATTGTCCGGAACGCTGAAGCTATCCGGACGGCGCAAAGCCTGTAGGTCGCCTCCACCCCCCGCATGTAGGTCTTAACCTTAGCGGCTTCCGACCACACCGGCGCGGCGTACAGGATCTGGGAGGTCACCACCGATGATAGCAGCTTCCTCGTCGCCTGCTTGGGCCCTCTCGTGTTAAGGAGCATCCTGGATAGCGCTCCAGCGGTCCCGCTAGCCTTCTTGTGCGCATACTCCAGGTGCTCCTTGAACGACAGGCGCGTGTCGATGAAGACTCCCAGGTACTTAATGGCCCGCTGCGACCGGATTGTGGTCCCTCCGATCCGCACGCTGGCCGTCTCCACCACCTTCCGGCTCGATATCAGGACCGCCTCGGTTTTGTGCGCAGCCAGCTCCAGCCCTGCGACCGCTAGCCACGACTCTACGGCCTGTATGGCCGCATCCGCGCGAGCCTCCGCCGCGGCTAGCTCCTTGGCTACCACCACTATTGCCACGTCATCGGCAAAGCCCACCAGGGTGGTGCTGGAAGGCATCGGCAGCCGTAGGACTCCGTCGTACATGGAATTCCAGAGCAGGGGTCCCAGAACGGAGCCCTGCGGGACTCCGGCTGAGACTTTGTGTGCCCTGGAACCCAGACTCGTTTCCAGGAGGAGCACCCTGTTGCTGAAATAGCTGTGCGCTATCTTCAGCAGATATCCCGGGACGTTGAGGTTCCTGAGGGATTCAAGCGTTCTGCCCCAGTCCGCCGAGTTAAACGCATTCCTGATATCCAGGGTGACCACTAGGCAGTACGACTTCGTCCCTCCTCTCCATCTAATTCCTGCGATGGCCTCCTCGGCAACCTTTACGACCCTCGAGATGGCGTCCAATGTGGACTTCCCCTTCGTGAAGCCATATTGCTCCGGGGAGAGGCCACCAGCTGCTTCTATCGCTCCGCCCAGCCTGGTAGAGATCACCCTTTCGAAGACCTTGCCTATGGTGTCCAGCAGGCAAATTGGTCTGTAGGAGGATGCCTCTCCGGGTGACTTGCCGGGCTTGGCCAGGAGCAGCAGCCGTTGCTTTTTCCACCTGGCGGGAAACGTCCCCTCCAGGAAGCACCTGTTGAACAGGCTGGCTACTTCCGCCGGCAGCAGCGATAGGGCCAGCTTCGTCGCTCTGTTGGGGATCGCGTCCGGCCCGGGAGCCTTCCTGGGCTGCAGTTTCCTCCCGACTTGGAGTACCTCTGCCTCCGTTACCCAGTGGATGTCACCAGCAACCATATCCGGGGGGTCTGCGATCTGCCGCCCCGTCGGGAACAGGACTCCGACAATCCCCTCCAGGGTTTCCGGGTCCGATGGGGCTTTGCCTCCCGCATTGAGCCTCTTGACCACCATCTTATATGCTCCTCCCCATGGGTCCTCGTCGGCGGCATCGCACAGCTTCAGAAAACACTCCCTTTTGCTGTTGGTGATGGCGATCTTCAGCTCCCTCTTTGCCGCTTTATATCGGTCGCTGCATGCGGGCAGGCGTGAGGTGCCTCTCGCGCGCTGCATCAGCCTTCTGGTGCGGTGTGCGGTGCGACGTAGCTCCGCGATATCCTCGCTCCACCAGTACACCGGCGAGTGGTGTCTCCGGAACGGCTTCCTTTGGAGCATACTCCGACTGCAGGCGCCTTCCACTGCCTCTGCCAGCTTTTCGGCCAGCGCATTTGCCCCATCGGCCTCGTCTGCCGAGAAGCCCTCAAGGGCGCTTGCAAAGGCCCTTGGACTGAAAGTGTCCTGGCGGAACGCCTTCCTAGGCTGAGGCGGTGTGCTCCTCGAGAGGCCTACGATACCAACCGTGCACTCGATGGCTTCGTGATCGCTGGCGGTATAGGCCTCGCTGACCCTCCATTGTGCTAGGCGGGCCAGCGCGCTACTGGCGAACGTGAGGTCTATAACCGACCCGGCTCCCGCCCTGCTGAAGGTGTGCCGGGATCCCTCGTTCAGCAGTACCATGTCCAAGGAGGCAATGGCCTCCAGCACTGCTCGGCCTCTGGCGTTAGTTCGAGGGGAGCCCCATTCCATCGCCCAGGCATTGCCCCCGACGACCACCTTGCTTCGACCCCGCAGGTCGCTGCACAACTCGTCCAGGATCCTGCCGAAGGACTCGAGCGACAGACTTGGTGCCAGGTAGCAGCTATACAGCCAGATGCCACCCACGTTGGCTCGCACAAAGCCCTCAGCAGCTCTCACTTCGCGCATCTCCGGCGCCTCCGCTCCGCATAGCCACAGGGCCGCTCTGCCCGTGCTGTCGGTGGCCCAGCCACGGCCGCTATCAACCCTGTATGGCTCGCTGAGGATTGCCACTTCCGAGCCTAGCTCGCGCACCGTCTGCAGCAGGAGGTCCTGCGCTGCTCTGCAGTGATTCAGATTGAGCTGAATCAACTGCATCTGGGCCTGTGGATCCCGCTACCGCTTTTAGAGGCTGGGCAGTCTCCGCCGCCGGCCTGGTGCCTCGTCTCCTTCCTTCCGGCCGCTGTGCAGATGAAGCATGATGCCTCCTTTGTGCAAGAGGCTGCTCTGTGTCCCAGCTCACCGCATTTTATGCAGCATCCACTCCTGTCCACTGGGCTTTTGCATTGCACCGCAATGTGCCCTGTTTCTAGGCATCTGAAGCACCTAGGTGGGCCTACTTTCTCCCGGATCCTGCAAATGGTCCAGCCTATCCGGACTTCACCACGGTGGAGGACGGTTTTGCCCAGGGAGGCGGGCAAGCTGACCACCGCCGTCTGGCTTTCGGCGTAGCCTCGGCGCAATCCACGCACTTTTACCCGTACGGCCTCGAAGTTGAACTGGTCCGCGATCGCGGCGCAGACCTCCTGCT
This sequence comes from Drosophila anomelani, assembly GCA_035045905.1. Taxonomy (NCBI): domain Eukaryota; kingdom Metazoa; phylum Arthropoda; class Insecta; order Diptera; family Drosophilidae; genus Drosophila; species Drosophila anomelani. The sequence goes on along the minus strand of JAWNOO010000026.1, from coordinate 33,366 downwards.
TGGTTGTGATGGAGTCCATGCCGCGGATCTCCATTACGACCACTGAGTCGTCCTCTGATGTGGCGCGCACAGACGCCGAGTCGCCGAGCACTTTCTCAATGCTCTCCTTCATACTCTCCGCGCTCTCGGCACTGCCTTTGGCTACCTCAAGGAGCAGGTTGCCATTGTTGGTTCGGCGAACCTTGGAGATGCAGCTCCCCAGCTCTGACAGCTGCTTGTCGTCCCTCCTAGTCACCATGGCGAGTACCTCGCTGTATGACCTGCCCTTCGCCTGGACGATGACCGCATCCGGGCGGGCGCGGCGCGCCGTTTTCGGCTTCCTGGCCACGACTTCCCAGCCGTCCTCGTGGTGTGTGCGGCTCACGGGCTTCCGGGCGGGGGCGCGAGTTGCTGCCGCTACGTTTGCGTCCCGCTGGGGATCCTTGGGGGGTTTCGGCGGCGCCTTCGGACCCTTTCGCTCTGCTATGCGGGCCGGTGGTGGGACCGGAGCCGGCGCCGGCTTGGGCAAGCCGGGGCCATCCGGCTGACTTATCCTGCGCCACGGCTCTGTTTGGGCTGTAGCATCCCTCCTCCACACGGTGGTTGTCTGCTGTCCCTTGTCTGCGCTCTCCGCGCGTTTAGCTCGACCAGAGCTCTGGGCGCCGTTCGCGCATTTTGAGCACACCTGCCCGTCCACATCCCCTCCGATGCCAGCTCTGCTTGCTTCGAGGACACTCGAGTGGAGTGCCTTCATTTTGGCAAACATCTCCCTCGTCGAGACGGTGATGTGCCGCGTGGACTTATCCATCATCCTGACGGACACTTCCTGCAGCAGCTTACCAAGCTCTAGCAGGTCTGCTAGGCTGGTCTCTTCTGCAGCCCTGCTCGTTTTGGCACGCGTCACTCTTTGAGGACTTGCAGGACTGGATGGGTCCCGTGTCCTCTTGGGAGTGGGTTCGTGCCAGGGCGCCGAGCTCTGCTCGACCTCTCGGGTTTCTTCCCGGGGTGGCGATCGGGGGAGCTTGCTGCTTCTCCTAAACGCCGCTGCTTCCTCATCTGCCCTCCCTTCTTGGCTGGGCGATCTCGCCATCGCAGATCTGCCCACAAAGGGGTTTTCGGCATCCATTTCCGGCTCGTCGGGCCGCACAGGGCTCCCACGATGGCCACGGATTTCCCCTTGGCGTAAGATGGGGGTTATACCGCCCCTTCTCGGTCACCGACGCCCCGATCCTCGGGGCACCGCATAAGCGGGGGATCGGCTTTTGGTCAGATCCGTGACCTTATCCCTCTTGCCTCTGTGCAGCCTTACTCGGCCCGGGTTGAAATTGAATTTGAAAACAATTTCAGTTGCGGGAATCTTTATCCGCGCACGTTTACCAACACTTAAGGTGTCGTGCTGTTAAGCGCGGCTGTTAGCGCGGCTGTTAGCGCGGCTGTTAAGCTCCCGGCACCTGCGCTACGCAACACTGCGATCGGCAGCGAACAGCTGTGTTTACTCCCCAGAAAAGCGCGGGGAAAGTTTTTTAGGACGGCGAGAGAAAATAAGAAAGTAAGAAGGAGAAAGAAGGAAAGGCGGTGACAGCTGGGAGACAGGCGAAAGCGAGGGAATTCCCCCCTCCCTTGGCCTCAGAACTCACGCGGGCAGCCAAGTAATATAGCTCCCAACGCCCTACTGGAGGCGAGCTGGGTGTCACCAGGTAGGTACCTGTGACGTCAGAAGGCTCACGATACACTAATATGCCTTTATATGGCCAGGTTTTCCCTCGAAGTGGCACTATCGCGAAAAACTTGCGGAGCGCGGAAAAACACAACTTCACTCAAAGAGACCTTCAACCTTCCTCCCACGTGTATGTGTGTGTGAGTAGGTGCGCGGCACGCGGTTTGCGACGGTGGCAGCACTTAGGGCCGTAGATTTCCTCGCGAGGATCGAGAGGCAGGCACGCACTGGGTCACGATGGGTATTTCTCACGGCTCGCAGGCTCGTGGTCACTAGGTATTCATCTCTGTTGATGTGTATTTTAAAGGCGTTTTCACTATTATCTTTTCCTAGTCACTCGGGAGCGTACTCGACTATCGGTTTGATGATCGGTAGCGAAAGAGGACGATAAACGGATCCTATTCACTATCGTGTGGTTCCGACGTGCGTTTCGGACATCGACTCGGCGTACGGAAGCCGATACTCGATTGATTCGGGCGGTCCCAGGTGTCTGAGGTTCGAGGGCTGCTCTTGGCGAGTTCCTTAATGCTTCTGTGGCCAACTGGGCCAGTTCTCCGATGGTCCTGAATTCGATGCGTCGAATATACATTTGATATTCTGGCGCAACGTTTTTGTAGAACCGGTCCAGCCCTTGTGTTTCCGTGTAGCCCGCATGTCGCATGAAAACGCGTAGGTCGATCATATAATCCTTAAAGGTTTCCCCCTCCAACTCGGCGGAAGGAAAAACTCTAGGAATTCTAGGAACGTGGTCCAATCTGCCCCTTGCCAGCGGCTAGCTTGGAACCATTTATCGGCTCGGTTCGTCAGCAATTCCGCCATGGCACGCGGAAGTGCGCCTAAGTCGATGCCGTAGGATAACGCGCGACTTTCAACCGGTTCAACAAAAGCGAGCGGATCGGTGTACCCATCGTAGTGTAGACCCCACTTGCGAATTCGCTCGGGAAAGCAAGTGAAGTCTCGTCGAGCCCTGTCCGGACTCGGGTCTTGGTTCGTGCCGGCAGATCCGGGCACGGCATAGATTGTATTTGGCATTCGGCGTGTACGTGCCGCAGGTGAATGAACAGGGTTGGTCGTGAGAGGAGGGGGCACCGAGAGGCCATTAATGCTGGGCTTGTCCTCACTGGGAGGCGCGGGACTGGTAGAGCGAAGTGGGTACTGCCTTTCTAAGTCGGCGAGACGGGTCCAAACCTCCTGGGTCTGTTCTGTATCCCTACCTAAGGTAACGATGCTACGCCGCAAGTCATCAACGACTCCGTCGGCGGGGAATTCAAATTCTTCGGCGAAGGCTAATAATTCGGCTTTTAGGCGGGAGTAAATCCACCGTGTACCGACCCCCGGGTTCTTAATTCTACGTGGAACGGACTCACCGGGGCTCTGTTGATCCCTGTCCATGGCTACGGTTCAGTAGTCGATGTTTATTATCCAATGTAAATCCTCTTGGTCAGGATGTGGTCAGTTTAGATCTCACTCGATCGCGTTGTCGGTGTGCGTCGCGTTTTCAAGCTCGCGGGCTCGAGGCGGGGTGCGCGGATGACTATGGATGACATAGCAGGCAGCTATTGAGAGAGCTGCCGGTAACACAGTGCAAGCAGTGGGCCTGTATATACCAACGACGGTCGGTAAGGCGTGACTAGAGCTTCTCGTGCCCCCTCTCCAAATCGACGATCTGGGGGACGAAGATAGGACTTCGACACATGAAATCGGGGTAGAATACGCGGCTTAGACGTGTGTCCGGGGGTATTACCCTTCTAAATATGATATTTCCTACCGTCAGTCCCACTATTATAAAAATGTACTTGTATAGGTCCCCTGGCCACCACTGAGATCTATCCCAGCCAGAGAACTACGTTACACGTTGGCGCCCGAGCAGGGACAAGACAGGGATAAAAACCAGGAAAACTAACACTCATATAAGGAGGTGATACCGCCCAGCGCGTCCGAAACGAAATTCGACCAAAACGGCCCGCGAACGTGAATCCGATCCGCGGCGTCCAAGCTTGACGCGATCCGGGACTCGGGACAGCCGGGAGAGGCGACTGTAGGTGATGTGCGGGGCCAGGGCTGCCGGATGGGCGTGGCGGCGGCGGTCGAGTGCGGGACTGGCAATGTGCTCCTCCCGATGAGCGCGAAGGCTAGCTGTAGGTGGCGGCGCTGCATGAACGCGGCTGGTCGGACCCAGGAGGACTCTCCGGCTGGACGCGGAGGCTAGCTAACGGGTGGACTTTGGAGTCGGGAGGAGCCTCGAGTCGGCGTGAGGGCCGGCGGCAGCGGTCACCGCGTGTTTGTGGCTGCCGGCACTGAAAAGGGTCTCTTCCGGATGAAACGCGGAAGCTGGCTGCGAGTGGCGGCGCCGGATGTACGCGGCTGGCGGACTCGGGAATTCTCCGGCTGGTCGCGGAGACTAACTGTGGGTCGCGCGATCTACCTGTTTGCCGCGCGGATAAGCCAAAGGGGAGGGGAAAAGGTTCGGCGGAATAAAACCTGCCGCGGCTGTCGCAAGTATCACGGCGGGTAGGACCACGGCGTGAAACTTGCAACGGGACAGGGAGGAAAGGGAATGCTGAAACAAAAGCCCCACACAACCAAAAGAAAATATGTCAAGTAAGGTTAGGTAAGCCAATAAGTGGCTATGTAATTGTGTATGTGTATAATAATAATGTAGGTTAAAAACGCTACTTCGTTTCTATAACAATAGGAGGGGGCTTAGCGAGGTCTGCACACGTGTGTCTGTGTGTGTCTGGCACCGAGGGCCGTGGATTTCCTAGCGAGGATCTACGGGTAGGCCCGCACTTGGTCACAATTGTTTTGCTCACGGCTCGCAGATTGTGGTCACTGGGATTCGTCTCTGTCGATCTATGTTTCACAGGCGTTTTCACTTTCTGAAAGGTCACGGCACCCCAGAACAACTTCACCGCGTTGTTGATTTTATAGTCGAGGGGTAGCAGAAGAAATAGTACACGGTCGCTGCTTTTCTGGACATCCAGCAGGCCTTTGACAGGGTCTGGCACTAGGGACTCCTAGCGAAGATAAAAGTGCTTCTGCCACCTCAGCTCTACGAGATTATCCGCAGCTATCTCAAAGACAGGAGCTTCCAAGTCGTCCAGGATGGAGCCGCTTCTGTTACAAGCCGGAGTTCCACAAGGAAGCGTGCTTGGACCCACGCTGTACAACCTGTTTGCGCACGATGCTCCTTTGCACCTGAACTCGGAGCGCACACGTGTTGCCACCTACACGTGTTGCCTACTCGTAGGGCGAGCAAGAACAGATGCTTCCAGGAGCTGTGCGACCTGTGCGACAGATGCCTCCCAGCATAGCTGTGTCCGAGGAGATCCTCGCGAGCGAGGAGGAAATGCTGAGCGCACTGGCCACCATCAAAGCTGGCAAGGCCCCCGGACCAGATGGCATTCCCAATGCCGCATTGGATGCCATAATAAAGGCCTACCCGAGTCTATTCGCTCAAGTGTACAACCGGTGCATGGCAGAGCACACCTTCCCGAAAGCCTGGAAGGAGCAATGGCTAGTCCTCATCCAGAAACCAGGCAAGGTGAACGATGACCCGTCCTCAAATCGACCCCTCTGTATGCGCAACACATTGGGGAAGATATTCGAGCGCATCATCTGCACCAAACTGGAGAGGGAGATTGAGGAGCGAGGAGCCCTTTCAACCCAGCAGCACGGTTTCCGGAAGAGGCGGAGTACGATTGATGCAATCCGCGAGGTAACGCAGATGGCGGCAAACGCAATCGAAGGCGAAAGATGGAAGGGCGGCACTAAACAGTACTGCCTAGTCTGCACCCTCGACGTTAAAAACGCCTTCAATTCGGCAAAGTGGAGCCTAATCCTGCAGGCTCTCCAGCGCAGCGGCATATCTGGGAACCTCTTCCTCCTGACTTCAAGGACCGCGTCCTGAAGTACACATCCGATGACAGGAACCAGGTGCACCATGTGACAGGTGGCGTACCACAGGGCTCCGTCCTGGGGCCAATCCTGTGGAACATCATCCGCCGCGCGATCGACATGATGATGTCCTGGCTGACGGACAACGGACTCGCACTGGCCGAACATAAAACGGAAACTGTACTCATCAGCAGCAGAAAGGCTGTCGAGAGAGTAAACGTCAGGGTCGGCTCGACAACCATCGAGTCTAGCCCGGCAATAAAATACCTCGGAGTCACTTCCGGATACACCTGGAGTATGCGGCGGCCAAGGCGTCCAAGGCCACCGCTGCGATCTCGAGGATGATGGCTAATACGCGGGGTCCAAAGCAGCATAGCAGGCGCCTGATAGCAACAGTGGTGACCTCGACCATCCTGTATGCAGCTCCGATATGGGCGGAGGCCATGAAGACGGCTAGCTACAGTCGGCAGTGCAAGTCTGTCTATAGACGCTGCGCGTTGCGCATCTCCAGCTGCTTCTGCACTGTGTCCGAGGAAGCCGCTCTGGTGGTCTCGTCAGCAATCCCAATAGATCTGCTGGCAGAAGAGCGAAGATGTGGGATTTCGGCCAGCAGGATACAGCGAAGCGACACAATTTCCCGGTGGCAGGAGAGATGGGACACTGCGAGCACAGGGCGGTGGACCTACAGGCTTATCCCCAACCTGGCTCCCTGGCTACAGAGAGCCCATGGAGAGCTTGACTACCACACCACGCAGATCATTACGGGACATGGCTGCTTCAAGGCTTACCTGCATAGGTTCAAGCACGAGGCGGACCCCTATTGCGACCACTGCGGCAGCGACTTCATCGAGGATGCAGAACATGCACTTTTCGAGTGCCCAGTATTCTCGTCAGAATGGGCTGCTCTGGAAGCAGCCACGAAGTGTCGCCTTACACCCGACAACCTGATCGGCTGTATGCTGGAGAGCCCCCCCAACTGGACAGCAGTTGCAGAAATGGCTGCAACCGTGATGCGTGAGCTGAGGCGCCGGGAGCAGACCCCCCGCACCGAAGGCGATCGATGAGCGGCAGCACGACCGCCAACCGCCCCCGCGAAGTATAGCTTTGCGGCAGTTCCGCGGGGTCGGACTTTACTATCTATCTATCCCCCCACGCTTTGTAAATTACCCCCTTTTTCTATTGTACCACCTCCCCATAACTTCTTAAATAAAAAAAAAAAAAAAACCTACGCAGACGATACTGCAGTGCTGGCGAGATCTAGCTGCGTCTAGACTGCTTCAGATAACCTTCAAATACTCCTAAAGAAGTTTGAAAACTGGGCCTGTAGATGGAATGTGGCCATCAACACGGACAAGTGTGTGGTGATCACTTATTCACTTAGGAGAGACACATGTCCAGGTGTTTTTCTCCACAGCCAGCTCTTGCCACAACGCACGGAGCACACCTATCTGGGTATGGTTCTGGACAAGAAGCTGACGTTGGCCTCTCACGTTAAGCAGACTATAGCAAAGCTGAATAACGCTGCCAGACGCATAAGCTGGCTAACAGGCCCTAAGTTCAAGCTTAGTCTAAATTGTAAGACTCGTCTATACCAATCCCTGTTAGCTCCCATTTGGCAATATGGAGTGGCCATATACGGCACAGCGGCCCGGACGCACTTGAAAAAAAATCAAGTGTTCCAAGCCAAGTTCCTGAGGCGTACCACTGGCGCGGAGGGGTACATAAGGAACTTAGACATTCGGAGAGAACTGCGTATCCCCGCTATTGGAGACTTAATCAAATCTGTTGCCACTAGACACCGATACAGGCTGTTGACCCATCCCAAACCGCTGGCCAGATCAGAAGAAGAACAAGAAGGCTCAAGAGAGTCACGATTCGGGAGCTGTTCGCCCGACATATCACATAACACAACACTTTTATTTTTACAATCTAACGCTCTACTTTAAGTTGTTAAACAATAACAGATAAGTAGGATAGACATTTGGCAGCGAATGTGTTACACAAATAAACGCCTCATAAATATATGTATGTAGGTTATTTATATAAGACTTCATATATGTATATTCGAGGGAGATTCCTATGTAGCTTATTACTTATTACTTATTATTATTATTATTATTATTATTATTATTATTATTATTATTATTATTATTATTATTATTATTATTATTATTATTATTATTATTATTATTATTATTATTATTATTATTATTATTATTATTATTATTATTATTATTATTATTATTATTATTATTATTACTTATTACTTATTACTTATTACTTATTACTTATTACTTATTACTTATTACTTATTACTTATTACTTATTACTTATTACTTATTACTTATTACTTATTACTTATTACTTATTACTTATTACTTATTACTTATTACTTATTACTTATTACTTATTACTTATTACTTATTACTTATTACTTATTACTTATTACTTATTACTTATTACTTATTACTTATTACTTATTACTTATTACTTATTACTTATTACTTATTACTTATTACTTATTACTTATTACTTATTACTTATTACTTATTACTTATTACTTATTACTTATTACTTATTACTTATTACTTATTACTTATTACTTATTACTTATTACTTATTACTTATTACTTATTACTTATTACTTATTACTTATTACTTATTACTTATTACTTATTACTTATTACTTATTACTTATTACTTATTACTTATTACTTATTACTTATTACTTATTACTTATTACTTATTACTTATTACTTATTACTTATTACTTATTACTTATTACTTATTACTTATTACTTATTACTTATTACTTATTACTTATTACTTATTACTTATTACTTATTACTTATTACTTATTACTTATTACTTATTACTTATTACTTATTACTTATTACTTATTACTTATTACTTATTACTTATTACTTATTACTTATTACTTATTACTTATTACTTATTACTTATTACTTATTACTTATTACTTATTACTTATTACTTATTACTTATTACTTATTACTTATTACTTATTACTTATTACTTATTACTTATTACTTATTACTTATTACTTATTACTTATTACTTATTACTTATTACTTATTACTTATTACTTATTACTTATTACTTATTACTTATTACTTATTACTTATTACTTATTACTTATTACTTATTACTTATTACTTATTACTTATTACTTATTACTTATTACTTATTACTTATTACTTGTTACTTATTACTTATTACTTATTACTTATTACTTATTACTTATTACTTATTACTTATTACTTATTACTTATTACTTATTACTTATTACTTATTACTTATTACTTATTACTTATTACTTATTACTTATTACTTATTACTTATTACTTATTACTTATTACTTATTACTTATTACTTATTACTTATTACTTATTACTTATTACTTATTACTTATTACTTATTACTTATTACTTATTACTTATTACTTATTACTTATTACTTATTACTTATTACTTATTACTTATTACTTATTACTTATTACTTATTACTTATTACTTATTACTTATTACTTATTACTTATTACTTATTACTTATTACTTATTACTTATTACTTATTACTTATTACTTATTACTTATTACTTATTACTTATTACTTATTACTTATTACTTATTACTTATTACTTATTACTTATTACTTATTACTTATTACTTATTACTTATTACTTATTACTTATTACTTATTACTTATTACTTATTACTTATTACTTATTACTTATTACTTATTACTTATTACTTATTACTTATTACTTATTACTTATTACTTATTACTTATTACTTATTACTTATTACTTATTACTTATTACTTATTACTTATTACTTATTACTTATTACTTATTACTTATTACTTATTACTTATTACTTATTACTTATTACTTATTACTTATTACTTATTACTTATTACTTATTACTTATTACTTATTACTTATTACTTATTACTTATTACTTATTACTTATTACTTATTACTTATTACTTATTACTTATTACTTATTACTTATTACTTATTACTTATTACTTATTACTTATTACTTATTACTTATTACTTATTACTTATTACTTATTACTTATTACTTATTACTTATTACTTATTACTTATTACTTATTACTTATTACTTATTACTTATTACTTATTACTTATTACTTATTACTTATTACTTATTACTTATTACTTATTACTTATTACTTATTACTTATTACTTATTACTTATTACTTATTACTTATTACTTATTACTTATTACTTATTACTTATTACTTATTACTTATTACTTATTACTTATTACTTATTACTTATTACTTATTACTTATTACTTATTACTTATTACTTATTACTTATTACTTATTACTTATTACTTATTACTTATTACTTATTACTTATTACTTATTACTTATTACTTATTACTTATTACTTATTACTTATTACTTATTACTTATTACTTATTACTTATTACTTATTACTTATTACTTATTACTTATTACTTATTACTTATTACTTATTACTTATTACTTATTACTTATTACTTATTACTTATTACTTATTACTTATTACTTATTACTTATTACTTATTACTTATTACTTATTACTTATTACTTATTACTTATTACTTATTACTTTATTACTTATTACTTATTACTTATTACTTATTACTTATTACTTATTACTTATTACTTATTACTTATTACTTATTACTTATTACTTATTACTTATTACTTATTACTTATTACTTATTACTTATTACTTATTACTTATTACTTATTACTTATTACTTATTACTTATTACTTATTACTTATTACTTATTACTTATTACTTATTACTTATTACTTATTACTTATTACTTATTACTTATTACTTATTACTTATTACTTATTACTTATTACTTATTACTTATTACTTATTACTTATTACTTATTACTTATTACTTATTACTTATTACTTATTACTTATTACTTATTACTTATTACTTATTACTTATTACTTATTACTTATTACTTATTACTTATTACTTATTACTTATTACTTATTACTTATTAATATATACCGGGTGGTTATTTACATATGGCTGTGGCGCCTCTAAAAGGGGCGTCACAGAACTATCTCGAAATCTCTACTATCGGGGATCCAGCTAACCTTTTTCAGGCGCTGCCTATAAAATCGATATGCCTTTGGATCTACTCCTAATTTTTAGGTTACTGATCAAATTTTATGAAATTCGTTTCCCTTCAATTATAAATGGTAAGATTGGGTCGAAATTTTTAAGCTGGTATTTTTGTATTTCTCCAAGTCAATGATATGGATTAATCTGAAAGTTCCCGTTTGAATCTTTGCCAGTACGGTAGTCAGAAGAACGATATTGAATTACGTGTAGTCAGTTACTTGCACAGTGAAAAGGGTTCTGTAAATGTGATTTAGCTTCTAATAAGTTTTTTATAAATAATTCTTTCTCTTTCTGTTAGTACTGTTGTGTTTCTGTCTTCTTTTAGGCTTTCTTTTTTTATATCTGGGGGATAGTTGGGTACCTAATCTTAAATTATTTTGAACGATTATCTCATCTCCTGGGGAATACTTTTTTATTTGATCTCTATTTTTATTATGAAATGCTAAATCTTTTTCCTGAGTGGTTTCTGTAGAAAATAATATTTCTCTCTGTTACAGCATAGGAAAGAGATCTCAAAAGATATATATTTGTCTCGCTGTAAAGAATAGAGAATAAGAAAACTTGTATACCATTTTATGTTTTTCCTTCAACTTCAAATTCAGTCGCAAATAAAATTTCGCAGCATACACACGGTGTTTCTGATTTTTGTCGCTTTGAATTCTGTCGCTCAATAGGTTATGGGCCCAGACATTGGAAAATTCAAGTTAGGCGGTGTGTGACTCGAAGTTAAGAAGAATGTGTGCTCTTTATCAAATAGATAAGTTAGAGGAGACGAACTAAGACACATGGAAAATACAGATGCGATCGGTATTGGTGCATTCCGGTTTATGGAGTGTTACGTCTGGAGAGCAAGATGAAACGAATGTTCCAGAAGGACAAGATATTGGGGCCTTGGATAGTAAGGCGTTGGCAACAATAACATTGAGTGTAACGACATCTCAGTTGGCCTACATCAAGAATTGCTTGACGGCTGTGGAGGCATGGACCAAGTTGAAGGACGTTCATCAACCAAGCGGACAGGTACGAAAAGTACAGTTATACAAGAAACTGCTTAATAAACGGATGGAGCAAGGGCAGAGCATGACGAGCTACATAAGCGAATTTGTGGAAATTCTGGATGGTCTAACTAGAGTTGGAATAGAGCTAAACGACGAACTATGCACTATCGTTTTGCTATCCAGCCTTCCAGAACAATTTGAACATTTCGTGATTGCTATAGAGACACGAGATCAGTTGCCTTCGTTCGAGGTTCTCACCATAAAGTTAAAGGAGGAAGGTGAGAGAAAAAGAATAGCAGAAAAACGAGTCGACAATACTAAAGCATTCGCTGCAACACAGAAGCACAACTCTCACACGAAGACCTATGGGCAGAAAAAGAGAAAAAAAATAGTTTGTTTCAAGTGTTATGAACAAGGACACATTAAGTCCCAGTGTAGAAGTGAGAGTGAGGGAGATCACCGTATGGCATCAAAAAATGTGGTGAATCGCCAAAGCAGCCTGCTGCACGCCTGTGACGTCAACAACATTGACTATTCAACATGGTGCTTGGATAGTGGCACAACAAGCCATATGTGATGCGCAAGAGAGCTATTCACAAAGTTTGAGAAACACACTGAACAGATCGGACTGGCCGATGCTGGTTTCCTTCAAGCAGAAGGTATAGGTGACGTCAATATACAGACAGGCCTGTGCATGTTGACACTGAAAAACGTTCTTTACGTTCCGAAGATGACCGAAAATTTTTATTCCGTGAGCAGTGCTGTAAAGAACAGGTGCAAGGTGACCTTTGACATAGAGAATGCAAAGGTGTTGCAAAATGGAGAATGCATAGTGAAAGCCAAAAAGATTTGCAACTTGTACTTGTTTGAAGGTGGCCGAAGTAAATGTTTTGCCATGTCAGCTGTTGATGGGATTTTGCTACACAAGAGATACGGCAATATTAATTTCTCTAGCATGAAAGTGATGGTATCCAAGGGGATAGTTCGAGGGATAGATAATATTCGGTTGCCAGAGAATATTATTTGCAAAACATGTATGGTTAGCAAAATCCATGTCCAACCTTTCCCAGCAGCAACAAGTAATCGAGCTAAGGAGCTTTTGGACCTGTTACACGCAGATGTTTGTGGACCTTTCCCAACACTGTCTCTTGGAGGTTCCAATTATTTTCTGACTTTCATTGACGATAAGTCCATGAGGATTTTTGTTTACTTTCTGCGTGGGAAGACCGAGGTGCTATCCAAATTCATCGAGTTCAAGAATCTGGTGGAACGGCAGACAGGAAGAAGGCTTAAATGCCTGCGGAGCGATAATGGCAGAGAATTTGTCAATAAACAGTTTGACGAATGTCTGAGGAAGTATGGAATTGACAGACAGCTAACAATAGCGTATACTCCCAACAAAATGGAGTTGCGGAACGGGCAAATCGTACGCTAGTGGAGATGTCGAGACTTTAACGTACTCGGGCAGAAGTCACAAGAGCATATAGTGTCAAAGAGTTGGGATGAGACATTTATCCTAAATGCTGAAATGTCTCTGGCATACGAAAATTTGAATTTTTCCACCTTGATATTTTCGGCTTTGGTTTTGCCTTTTGCTAGAACATCTTCCGATGCGAGATCAGGGGCAAGCCTCGAAACAAATATTGTTTTCGAAGGTGGAACTGCTGTAAGGGTCTTACGTAACGTAGTGTTACCAACCACGGCCGGGCATTTTTTGAGCCTGTGCTCCGCAGCGGACAAAACGGAATTTGCTGGCTGAGCGACTGCCGTTACCCCAGCGTCCGATTCCGATTCGGTAACCAAATCTTTTCTCGTTCCTGATCTCAGAACCATTGGATTTAGAGCGCTACACCCAGGAGAGTGGCAGGGAATCGGTTGCTGTGGCTCACACAGTTGTCAAGCGCGGAGAACAGGCCTTGCGAAAAGTGGCCATGATCTCAGAAAATCCACTCCTGGTCTGACGCATGAAGGATGATATTTCCTTCTCAACCGGTCGACAGGCCTCACAACAATAACGCAGGCCCTTTTTGCTGGAAACTGCTTACGCTATGCGACCTGTCATATCAATGCACTTAGCATGCACTTCTGCCAAAACATTTTTTGGACAGTTCTTTATAATACAGACAATATTCAGGGACAGTTTCACAAACCCTAGAACCACTGTTCACTACTGATAAGTAAGAAAGCTACAGTCGAGTGAGCTCGACTGTGAGATACCCCCTACCCATAGTAAATAGTTAATACATTTTTTAACATAACGGACAAATGCAAATACAAGTGTAATATAATCAGATGCATACAAATATACATACATGTATATACATATACATGTGTAAAAACGCGTTATCATTGCATTAAAGCGGCTAATAATTATTACCATAATATAATATATACCATTCGAGGAGCTGTCGACGCTCCTCGCCAGGATCGAGGCGTGCCTGAATTCACAAACGCTTGCCCCAATGTCCGAAGATCCCGCTGATCTGTTGGCACTTACGCCCGGGCACTTGCTTGTGGGAGGCCCACTTTTCGCCACGGTTAAACCAGAGATAAAGGGGGATACCATATCCATCATTAACCGCTGGCAACACCTGAAGGGTCTTCAGCAGCAATTCCGGCTGCAAAGGAAGGAAGAGTACCTCAATGCATGGCCCACGAACACTCCGAAGAGCGTGTCGACGGGGGTATTGCTGCAAGACGTGTGGCCAGGATCACCACTCGCAAGTGCACCCCTTGGAAAAGCCGCGGGATTGGCGCCAGCCGCATTAGGAGGCGCAGCGGTCGGGAAGCGCTGGGGGCAGGACATGGTACACGTCAGCCGCTCCTCGGCCTTTGTCTGCTACAGTTTGTTCGGTCATCATGGGCGCTAAAAGCGACGATAGTTTTCGACTGTTCAATATTGAGCCCCACGTGCGCGTTCGTACTCCAACATTGACCGACGAACTCTCTTATTTGCTAGCGACGACTTCTGTGGTCCTAGGCGCGGACATGTATCCGGGCATTATACCGGGTTTCCTTAAAATTCATGACTGACTGCCGATGACCCAAAGCACCGTTATTGAATGGGTCGTGTGCGGAGGCTGCCACCAGCCGTAACGACGAGGGACCTGTTGCAACCCGAGTGATTGCAAGGTGGACGGGATGTTTACGTGAGGGGCCCACTGTACCTCCTCGGCTCACAAAACTTTAAGAGTGCATCCGCGCTCGTTCCTTTTCCACAAGTTCGCGGTCGGTCTCTTGCGCTCTCGCGCGCCGGAGCTTGGGGCTCGGGTCTACCGACGCCGATCTCCCACTCTCGCTCAACGTTTTCCGCCACTCGGGGCCGCTCCCGCACTGTTAAGCTCAGCTTATCGGTCGGGGCGAGCGCGGAATGGGTCGTACAGCTCGGTGAGCCTAGGCTGCACAGTGGGTCCCTCAGCTAAACACTTCTTTTAATGAAATGTTGCCACCCCGAAGGATTATTTATTTATTTCTTGATTCATATTTCCTAACATTATATTAAGTGAATTTTAATACAAATTAGGAAGACAAGAAATTTTATTACTTTTTGTTGTTAATCGTCTCCACCAGTCATAACTTCCATGAATTCTATAATTTGAAAAAATTAAATTGTGATAATTTTAGTTTTAAGATTAATTAATATGCTTACCATCAAAATCAACGGTTCCGGATCCATCTGAATCGATTTCTTCAATCATCATATCTAAATCGTCGTTTGTGAGTTTATCATCTAGTTCTCGAAGAATTTCACGAAGTACACCTGTTGTGATATAGCCATTTCCTTCTTTGTCATAAAGGCGGAAGGCTTCTTTCAGTTCAGCCATCATAGCTTCTGCGTCCTCTTCAACCAAAAACCGGGCAGCCAATGTCGTAAATTCTTCAAACTCTATTTGACCGGATCCATCTTCATCAACTTCAGCGATAATATCGGCCAGAGTAGCATCATCTAGTTGATGTCCTAACATACTAAGAATAGTACCCACCATTGCTGTATTTATGTATCCATTTTTTTCTGGATCAAACGCATTAAATGCGTTGCGCAGTACTGTCCAAAAAATTACATTTTAATTACTTAAGGACAAAAAATCTTTAATAAACCTTAGTTATAACTTACATGCAGTTTGCTCCTTGGTCAATTCGTCCTTAAATTAGAAAAATGTAAAGATAAGTTTTATTTCGTATTTTATCAAAGTCGCTGAGGTAGTTTTAAATTTAAAATATATCCGTAAAAATGAAATTACGCAACTTTTTGATATAAGGTATAAGATGTAATTGGCTGATTGTGATGAAAACAATAAACTAAAAAAAATGAAATCTACAGTTATAATATACTATAATTCCGAAAAAAATGTTGTAATGAATTTATACCAATACAATTATTATTGTTCTGAAGGGGGGTGGCTTTAGCTAAAAATCACTCGGAATAAAAACACGGGAAATCTTTGCGGAATTTTTAATGAACAATTATATATGTTTTTTAATAAACATTTTTTTTAAATTTTATTTTAATCATATTTCATACATACAAAATGATCCAAAAATGGACAGAATAATATTCGAAATCTTTGAAATCAGAGAGAGGCTTATCCATATGCTTATAAAAATCAATTTCTTAACATCATCATCCATATTAATCGTTTTTGCAGAAGAAATTGGATACCCATTTGACAATGAAGTTATCAAAGGGTCAGAAGAAACTTATAGAGCATTCAAGACATCTTTCATGGTATTTTGCCTGTAATTTTTTCTCGTTTTACTCTCGCGTATGTTTCGGATGTCCTTGTTCCTGACATCAAGAGCTTCCTCGGACATCATATCAATTGGAAAGCCAAAAATGGCTTATAATGTCTGATCCATGAATTAAAATTCTGTAAACAGACAACGGCATATAAAACCATTGGCATGCTTTCACAAACAATTAGGCAGTTTCATATGCGTATTTATTTCGTGGCAACAAGCCAGTGCTCGTGGGACTATAATAGAGATCTGCTTGGCTTGATTCACAACACAGGATAAATAGAATGGATTCGAATTGAATTGAATTGAATGAGTGCGAGAAACACAATGAAATGAATGAGTCCTATTGTGAGTGCGTGTTGTGTTTCAAAGAGAATGACATTTGGCTTAATGAGTGAGAATAAAAAAAGCACAAAACGGATTGACAAATTTGGGAAAGCGAACAAAATTCGAGTCACTCAAATTTTTGACGTATAACATATGTATGCATTCGTTGCTTTTATTTCATGCGATTTCCTTAAAGAAAGAAAGTGGACACAGGGAAAGTAGCCGACGAGACTAAGTTATTTGTATAAATATTGTGGTTTTTGATTTGATGTTATTGTTTCTGTTTTTATGTATATAAAATTTGGTAAAACTGAAACCAAAAAATCTGAATGCATTCAATATGGAAACCTAGTATTCTACGAATTCGCACTCATTCAATTCGTTTTTTTCGTTTGGATGTTGTGCGTCCGAGTCTAGCCGGAACGCACTTACTCACTCAAATTCATTCGATTGAGCATTCTATTTCACTCAAAGCATTTCGAGCATTGTTCATTCGAATTTTGTTTTTTTGCAACTCATGCAGCCCTCTAGACTATAATGAATCGATGTATTAAATCAAAGCTTACGCCTGTTATACGACCCGCCAAAATTCGTTTGTTGGAAAACCTCCTTGCAGTGTTTCCGTTGTTCGTACTGCCAGTACTAGCAATTGGTATATCCACCAGCCAATTCATTTTTTGATCTAAGCCTGACCTTGTTTATTACTTATAGGACTTTTATATACTTTCAGAAAATTATAACAGCTCAAGAACCAAATTATGATTATATGACAAACTTGATTTCTTTATTTCGAATATAACCAATAACTGGTATGCTTCATACTTTTATGGAAAACACTACCAAACAAATATAAAAGTCAGTTTGGATTTAAATTAAGATTAAATAAGAAAGGAAGCTAACTTCGGCTCACCGAAGTTTGTATACCCTTGCAGAGTTTAAACAAAAAATTAAAAACGAAATTCTGAAATAACAATTTGTTGCCAAATCTCAAATTTGATGGCAATGGTTTGAAACACGGCTAAGCTATGGTTTTTTTATTTTCCTGATTGTTCCTATGGAAGCTATAGGATATAGTCAGCCGATTTTCATGAAATTAAAATCAAAATTCAGAAATACTAAAATATGGCTAAATATCAAATTTGGTGAAAATATGTTGAAATCTGACAAAGTTATGGTTTTTTCTTTTATTTTCCTGATTGTTCCTATGGAAGCTATAGGGTACAGTCAGCCGATTTTTATGAAATTAAAATCGAAATTCAGGAATACTAAAATATGGGTAACTATCAAATTTGGTGAAAATATGTTGAAAACTGACAAAGTTATGGTTTTTTCTTTTATTTTCCTGATTGTTCCTATGGAAGCTATAGGATATAGTCAGCCGATTTTCATGAAATTAAAACCGAAATTAGGAAATAATACTAAATGGGCAAATATAAAATTTGGTGAAAATTGGTTGAAAACTGACAAAGTTATAATTTTCCTGATTGTTCCTATGGAAGCTATAGGATATAGTCAGCCGATTTTCATGAAATTAAAACCGAAATTCGGAAATAATACTAAATGGGCAAATATCAAATTTGGAGAAAATTGGTTGAAAACTGACAAAGTTATAATTGTTTTTTGAAAATTTTTCGGATCGTTCCTCTGGCAGCTTATGGTATAGTGGTCCGATCCGGCCCGTTCCGACATATGTACGAGTGAGAGTATATAGAAGCCTAACTGCAAAGTTTTATTCAGATAGCTTTAAAACTAAGGGACTAGTTTGCGTAGAAACGGACAGACGGACAGACGGACGGCTAGATCGACTCGGCTGTTGATCCTGATCAAGAATATATATACTTTATAGGGTCGGAGATGCCTCCTTCACTGCGTTGCAAACTTTTGACTGAAACTAATATACCCTGCAAGGGTATAAATATACACTGCCGCTCAACTGAATAGGTTCATGATCTCAGTGGTAGAAATTTATCTATAATTCCTAAACCAGTTTTCCGATTTACATATTTTTTTCTTTAATTCTTAAATCATATTAAAATCGAAATGTGAAGAAAAATTTTTCAAAAACATATTGTTTATGCCTTATATATTTTTTCTTCTGAAAGCTTAACAAAATCAATGATTTTTTTTTGGTTCAACTGATTAGGTTCAGCTGAAAGATTTTTAGTTTGCAATTAAACTAGTAGGCATATTTTTGACATATTTTTTGATGCAAATTTTTAATTTCATATATTTTCTTTAAATTAATTGAAAAATAGGACGCGGGGACCAATTATCAGAGTCTGAAAAAGGCCAAATTTAAGCCTATAGTGAAAATGGTCTTAGCAATCGCAAAATCTCTCAAAAAATAGGACGAAGCCAAATTTTTTTGGGTAATTTTTTAAGAAACAAATAAGAAAATGTCAAACACTTGAAAGGCGGAGTCAAGCATCCCACCTTTGCGGCAGACAGGAAGCATATTGTGCGAGCTTGCGCCCAATTCGCATCTCTCAGCACCCAAAATAAAAAAATTTTCGTTGTTAAAGTCAGTGTGTCAACAGTTAATAGAGTGATTTCATCTAAAACAAATAAAACTTAAAAAAAAAACCAAAGTTAAATGATGCAAGTAAAGAAAAAAATATGTAAATAGGAAAACTGGTTTAGGAATTATAGATAAATTTCTACCACTGAAATCTTGAACCTATTCAGTTGAGCGGCAGTGTATTTAATGTTAAATAAAAATAAACAAGAAAGAAAGTTTGTATACTCTTGCAGATTGCAACTGAATTATAAAATTAATAATTTAATGCAAGTACGACGTTTGTCATGTTCAAATTTTTGGCCCAATAATGAAAATGTGAATATTTATCACCAAAAAGGGTTTTATTGTTTTCCAAAGTATTCTCTAGCATGATTTAGTTTTTGAACATTTTCCCTGCGACGAAATACTTCAAGCACGTACTATATGTATCTCTTTATATGTGGAAATAAAAAATTGTTAGCGTACATAAAAAATTGTAACTATGTCAGTTTTCAACATATTTTAATTTTATGAAAATCGGACAACTATGTCCAATAGCTTCCATAAAAACAATCAGGGAAATAAAAGAAAAAATCTTAACTTCGCTGTTTCTCAACATATTTTGGTGTGGCTGCCTAGCATTTTCGCAACGCACGCCCCGAAGTAGGCAGCACTTTTTATTATTTCATAATTTTACTTTTTATTTTTTGATTTAATTTATTTAATTATTTAATTTAATCTGCAAGGGTATACAAACTTCGGTGAGCTGAAGTTAGCTTCCTTTCTTGTTTACTTATAAATTTAACCATATACCTAATTCAAGACTTTAGGAACATTACCCAAGACTCATTAAATGAATGTTGTTATTTTAATCTATATATAAAGTGTTTTGCCAAATCGTGGTTTTTTGTCCAAACCGCTTGAGCAACTAATAGCAAAGCATATAAATACATTTTTTTACAAAAAAGCAATTTGGCTTTCGAAAAAATATAAGCTGCACAACAATTTTATTAAAGTTGTTAAAGATATTAGATGAACCATAGATAAGAATGAAGTAACTTTCCTGACACTTCATGACTTTAAATCATAGAATTCTTTTGCCAATATCTTTATTTATTCTTTATTATATTTATAATTTTTCTGTCACAGACCTGAAATTAGTGAACTCTTATTTAGGCAGCAGAAAGCAAGCAGTCCAAACAAATACATCTAGGTCAAACTACATGCTAATCAAACAGGCGTCTGTCCTGGGACCTTTGTTATTTACGAGTACAATATAAATAAATGTTCTTAGTCTAAATGTAAATTTCATGTTATCTTCAAAAACAATTTTAAAACAATGATAAGGATAAGCAGCAATTCCTCCCAATAAATATAAGATTAATAGTCACCAAGGCGTACATTTTGGGAAATGTGTTATATATGTAATTTCATTAAACTTAAGGCTCTGACATTTCCTACACAGCTAGACTAGTATTTATATGACATTTTATAGCTATCTAGTTCCCGACGAACCAAATATACATATAATTCCATTAAAAACTAATCGATCTACATAGCTCTGACAAGCGCTTCTTTAACATTAATTGGCTTTGGAAATAACTTTCACACGATGTAAAATCGATTAGCAATACATACACATTTTCAATACAAATTGGAAATCACCTTGAAAACAGCCATTAAGAGACAAAGAAAATGTAATAAAACACTAGATATTAATTAGAGATTTGTATACCCTTGCAGATATTAATTATGTTTTAAACGAAAGTATACAATATATAACAAGAAAGTACGCTTACTTCCGCTTTTCGATGTTTGCAAGGGTGCAGACTGAAATTGAATAAAAAATTAAAAACGAAATTCTGAAAAAATTAATAATGGCCAAATCTCAAATTAGACGAAAATATAGTATGTTGAAAAAGAGCGAAGGTTTGCTTTTTGTTTTGCTTTGCTGATATCATAAAATATGGCAAACCTCAAATTAAATTATACTTAGTTGATAAGTAATCTAAGTAAAAAATACAAAAAAAGTATAATGAAAAAATAAAAAAGAAAGATGTAAGTACCAGCATACTTAGGTAAACAGCATTTCAAATATACGTACTAGATTGGTCAAGTAGATTTTGAGTTATCGTGTATACAGATTTGCGAAATTCCAATGAGGAGCGCGCTTTATAGTTCAAACTTAACGTGGTCATGCTCCGATCGAAGTAAAATATTTAAAATAAATTTTTAATATGTTGAGCATTTGCAAAATGGGTATGTGCGTATAATAGTAATAATGTTTTCTTGAAATCAGCATAATAAAAAAGAAGCTTCTTTCGGAACGCTGAATTAAAATTGGAAACAATTTGAAATAAAAAATTAGCACCGGAAATTACTTGTATTATACGCACTGACCACTAAACACCAAATATTTTAAAGTAATAATCTTATTTGGCTTTTGCATTTTTAATTAATTTAGTAATTCCCCGCACTATTTATATATTTCATTATTCTTAGCTGATATTACATTATTTCGATTTCAAAAATTAATATATGATTAACTTACACTCATTTTTTCCACTTTAGTCGACGATACAAGAAAAAATAATTATATCAATGTATGATTTTAATAAATTTCGCGAATATCCAATTTTTAAGTAAAATTTCGTTTTGGTTGTGTTTTCACTCCGATATATTAATCTGCGCTAGTATACGGTATTAAAAACGATTTTTAATAAAAGCATAGCAATGTACTGCTGCGATGATTGAAGACAGGGAATTAATATAGATTTTCTTATAGCGCAAATTATATCTATTGGTTTCAGCGCCATAATCTTAGAATCAAATAAAATGTATAAACATCACTCGTTGCATTCGGTGCAACTATTTTCGCTGAAAGAAAAACAACTATTGTAACAAAATTGAAAAGCGAGCATAAGTATTCCCTTTGAATTGTTTCTGTAAAAATATTTTTATAACCGAACCAGCTTCGTACTCGAGAATTTATTTTTAGATGGACAATAATGTAAACATTTTTTATATTTGCATACGAGTGCCATATTTTCATGTATTTAAGTATGCAATATATAACAAGAAAGGAAGCTAATTTCTGCTTTTCAAAAGTTTATATGTATACCCTTGTAGATTGCAATTGAATCAAAAAATTAAAAACGAAATTTTGGAATAATTAATAATGGTCAAATATCAAATTAGACGAAAATATGTTGAAAAACAGCGAAGTTGTGCTTTCTTTCTATTATTTTCCCAATTTTTCTATATGATATAGTCGTCCGATTCATAACATTAAATCGCGAAAATTCAGAAATCATAAAATATAGTCAACCTCAAATTAAATTAAACTTAGTTGATAAGTAATCAAAATGTTTCAAACGATAGTTGCTATGAGTAACATATCAATCTGAAGATAAAGATAAAGATTATTAAAACAACAAAATAAATAAAGTATAATGAAATAATACAAATAACTATGTAAGTACCAGCATACTAAGGTAGAAGTCTATCTTCATTTAGATAGCTTCAAAACTAAGGGACTAGTTTGCGTATAATCGGACAGGCAGACGGACATGATCAAGAATATATATACTTTATAAGTGTCGGAAATGTCTACTTTACTGCGTTGCAAACATCTAACTAAATATACTACAAGAAAGAAACAAAAAGCACAGGTATTCGGAAAATATCTTGAAAATTTGATATTTTATTTAGTATTACGACACCGTCAGAGTAATTAAAGAAAATTTAAACAAGATAAGAACAGTTTCAACAGTGAGTTTCATTGTAAGATTAATTTTATAATTATCTCATGATAATAGGTTAGGTTAGGTTGAATATTAAACTATTTATTGTATTCCACGGTTAAATAGTATGCTAAAAAATTAATATTTTGTATACTCTGGTAAACGATATTATAATTGTTTGCTCCCTATATTTACAAGGCGCGAAAGTAGAATGCAATTAAAAATAGAAAAATAGTCTCTGTTTTTGGTGATCACCTTGAAATATTTACTGGTAACGGAGCAAAGACATGTAACAACTAGACTGTATTACCAATTCTCATACGAGCCCCGACCACTATTAATTGGTACGGCAAGCGCTTTTATCCGTATTTAATATATAGCAAACGAAATTGTCAATAATAAGGTACATAACATTTAACAGAATGATAATCTATTCTCTAAACAACAATAAGATGAACGTCTTTAAAAGCCTCGCAATCAAAAATGTATTAAAGTCAATGGCAAAGCGCAATAAAAGTGTTGTAGAGGCCGAAGGCGGCAGTAATTAAGGAAAATTTAAATTTAAATTAAGTAAATAAATGTATGTATTAATCGCCCGTACAAATTAATTGTGGTCGAGCTGTTCTTGTCAGTTTAGCGAGGCTTTTAAAGAAATAAATCTTGTGGTTGTTGAAGTACAATTAATTTCCTTTGTTTCAAAATTGTTAAAATAAAATGATCAGTCTGTTAAAAATAACTTTTATATGTTTTATATAATTGATTATTGACAATATTGCTAATCATTATTTACAGGTAGAAAAGGCTGCGTTTGAATGTATAGTGATCGGGGCTCGTAAATGTACATTCTGTTTAATACACAAATTGTACACGATATTTAATTATAATTTCGGCATTAATACATAAAAAAGTTGTGAAGGTAATCCAATTAGGGTTAATGAAGCTTAAATAGAGAAATTACAATAAATCGATGTGGAAATCGAATATATCCAACTTGAGAGATAGGATAGTTTAAATCTTTTTAATCATGGCAGTTCCGGCTGGACAAGGAGGAATCTTCTTTTTTTATGCACTCCTCCGAAACGGCTTTACCGATTGTCATGAAATGTAGTGTGGTCATTGGGTGGGACTAAGAATCGGACAACATATATTTTTCATCCGCACTATGCTGGCAGTTTCGGCAGGACAAGGAGGATTATATTTTTTTATTATGCACCATGTGGAACTGGCAAAACGATTCTTAGTTCGCTACTCCCAAAGTGTTGAAACACTTCCATTGACCATACACATGCGGGTACAGTTGCAAAATGATCCATCAGCACAAATATTTTCCGAGCAATTACTAGATATTGGAACGGTGAAATAGAACTGCAACCAAATACGCAATGCATCATATTGCCAAACAATTTTTGTAATGTTCTTCAAGATAAAAATAAATTGACTCAGAGTATTTTTCCGGATATACAGAGTAGTTACTTGAATCATAACTGGGTCAGTCATCGGGCGATTTTGGCAGCCAAAAATATAGATGTTGACGAAATTAACTTCCAGATACAACAGTTATTACCAGGCGATCTGATGTCTTTTAAATCAATTGATACTATTGTTGATGAAAATGAAAGTGTACATTTTCCAACCGAATTTTTTAATTCATTAGATATACCTGAAATGCCACCTCACAATCTTCAATTAAAGATTGGTTCCCCGATTATTCTCCTACGTAACTTGAATCCACCTTAATTATGCAACGGTACACGTTTGATCATCAAAAAGATCACCGGAAATATTCTTAAAGTAACCATTTTAACTGGGAAGTTTAAAGGAAATGTGGCCCTGTTGCCCCGAAATCCAATGATAGCTTCAGATTCTACCATACCTTTTAAACGGCTGCAGTTTCCAATTCGCTTAGCTTTGTCCATGACAATAAATAAGTCTCAAGTCCATGACAATAAATAAGTCTCAAGGCCAAACAATGTCCATTTGTGGTTTGAATTTGGGAAATCCATGGTTTTCTCATGGGGAACTATATATTGCATGTTCACGTGTTGGAAAACCGTCGAATCTATTTATGTTATCTAAAGACAGGTTAACCAAAAATATTAGTGCTAAATTAAATTGAATTCGAAAGAATTTGTACTTTAAAATAATAAAAATTACTTTTCAAGCTTTAATATGTTATTTGCTGACAACTTTTTAATATGCTCATTACTGTTTACAACAAATAATGTACATGACAAAACAGTGTTTGCCGGGTCAACTATAATTAGCGGGTCGGGTTTGCTAGTATATATATACATATATATATATATATATATACATATATATATATATATACATATATATATATATTATACATATATATATACATATATATATATATACATATATATATACATCTATATATATATATATACATGTTTCTTTCTTTCTTTCTTTCTTTGGACGTTGATGCACTACGGTCAGTACACTCAAGTGGCCCTTATGAAAGCAGGCACGTGCCTGTTAGGGTTAGGTATTAGTAGACGCGATGGAAAATATAGAAAAGAAAACGAGGAAAATTAACTACCGGCGTGCTGCCTGAGTGTTTGCTTGCAAGCAAGCTAAGTGGGTTAGGATTCAAGTTTTTAGTTTGGGAAGACTATCGACATGTGAAATTAATGAATACAAGTCATTATAACTTGCACACAGTACTCCAAAGGGTTCATGCAGTTCAAAGGAGGTTCTACAATGGCGCAAAACTAAGGGTATGTACGATCTACTATTTCTACTCGGGACGTGGAAATTGAGCTGACCTAATAAGTCAGTGCTTTCCACGTCGCCGTGAATAAGGTTATATATAAAAGAAATGCCTAGCATAGTTCTACGGTTGGCTAAGGAGGGTAAGTTAATTAGGAGAAGTCTACTATGATAGGAGGGTAATCTCTGTTCAGCATCCCAGTTTAAACCGCGTAAAGCGAAAAGCAAAAAGTTCTTTTGAACCGATTCGATGCGTTTACTGTGGACCCCATACTGGGGGCTCCAAACACACGATCCATATTCTAAGATAGGAAGAACTAATGAAATATATAAAGTTTTAGTTACATAGGGGTCATCGAATTCTTTCGACCACCGTTTGATAAATCCCAGCATACTTCTGGCTTTATTCACCATGCACGAAATATGATCGATAAAGTCAAGTTTGGGATCCAGGCGGACACCCAAGTCATCAACTGAGTTAATTCTTTCCAAAGAGCAGCTGTTTAGCGTGTAAGTTGCAAGTTTGGGAACGACACGAGAGAATGTCATTAGCTTGCATTTAGAGCCATTCAGGTTTGGAAGCTAACAAGATCTGTTTGTAATGTAAACAATGTAAACAATAATAAATAAATAATGTAAACAATAAGGGACCCAAATGGCTCCCATTGCGGGACACCAGAGGTAACCCGGAGAACATTAGAAAAATTTTTTTTAAAGAGGACCTTTTGCGTCCTGCCAGTCAGATAACTAGAGATCCACCTAAGAAGATCAATTGGAAAACCCATTAAGTCGAGTTTCCTGAGGAGAAGGGAATGATTAACGGAATCAAATGCTTTGCTGAAGTCAGTATAAATAACGTCTGTTTGAAAGTTTTGATGGAAACCCCTTATAATGAAGGAAGTGGGCTCCAGAAGGTTAGTAGTTGTTGATCTTTGCTTAACAAATCCATGCTGACATGGAGAAATTACTGATCTACAAAGGTGCTGCAAATGTGGAGTAATAATGTTTTCAAAAAGTTTAGGGATGGCCGAAAGCTTAGAGATTCCTCTATAGTTATTGGCCTCCGATTTGTTTCCTTTTTTGTGGAGAGGAATAATGAATGATTAATTCCAAATAAGGGGAAAGTGCGATGTTTCTAAGGATAAAGTAAACAATTTCAGAAGGGGCGAGCACAGGCATCGGCACAATACCTAAGCACGCAGCCCGGTATTCCGTCGGGACCTGGCAGATAAACTGGCTTTACTCGATGAAGATCTACAAGGAGAGAACTTTCGTTTAAACATGGACAAAAAATTAGGTTCGATTATGGCATGCTATAAAAATAAGTCTGATTTGGGTCAGTGGAAGTAGAGTATGTAGTTTGGAAAAACTGGGCAAAAAGATCGGCAATTGCTTGATCGCCCTTTACAGTTTCATTTTAAAAAGAAATCGATGAGGGATGAGTTACCGCCTTACGTTTAGTATTAACAAAATTATAAAACTGTTTAGGATCCTGAGAGAATTGGACCCTACAACGAGTCAAATAGTTTTTGTAACACTGTGCGTTCAGTACAGTGAAGTTTGACCGAGCCGATATATAGTTAGAGAGGTCAGAACTAGAACTGGTTTTTCTAAATTTCGTGTACAGCCTTGACGTTACATTTTTAAGCGACTCAATTCTTTAGTAAACCAAGGTGGTTTATTTGAAGTAGAGGGATAAAATAATGGAACACATTCAGAGAAGAATGAATTCATCGCATTGTAAAAAATGTCCACGGCAGCAGCCATGTCAGTACACATATATAAATCAGACCAATTAGAGTCAGAAATACAATTATTTAGCCGGTCGAAGTCAGACTTGCGAAAGCAGTAAACTCTTTTGGCTGGTCTATCAGGTATTTTCTGTATATCAGTACCAATGTCGAGTGTCACATCGAAAGTGGGATCTTCAGGTTGCGTCAGAGGCGCCACCCTCACTAAACTAACACTCGCCGGGTCTGAGACAAAACAAAGATCAAGCAAGCGCTCTAAGGAATTTCGTATATGGTTGACTTGAGACAACGAAATGTCGAACAAGCCAGCAATAAAATCATGTTGTGTAGAGGATTGAAGTGTGTTAGAGGAGTTATTTAGGGACCAAATAGCTCCAGGGATATTAAAATCACCCAAGACTACTAAATGATCTCTGTCAGAAAGCATATTGGAAACCATTCGAATGGCGGAAAGGTGGTTCCAAAAAATAGGCAGTTCCGACAATGGAGGAATGTAAGAACATGTAATAAAAACAAAGCGACCATTAAATGATAGCTTCACACAGAGGAATTCAACTTCGTTGCTTTCCTCGAAAGTTAATAGTTCTGACGTGAGAGTGGAGTTTACCGCTATGAGGACCCCACCCCCGCGCCTGATAGGCCGATCTAGCCGATAAATCGTGAACGCAGCTGGGAAAACTTCGGAGCTAAGAATCTCTGGCTTTAGCCAGGTTTCTGTGAACACAATAACATGGGAGGTAAATGCAAGACTATCAGAATATAGTTTATGCAGCTTGCTAAGCAAGCCTCTCGCATTCTGATAGGAGATTAACAGCGAAGTATTTAGTTTTTTTGGGCAGAGTTGGAGGATGTAGAGGGCACAGTGGTCAGGTCGGGCTTGGGAAGAGTTATACCCACAGGCCGTTTCTTTTTCTTAGCTTCCTACTCTTTGACGACAACATACTCAGGCCAAAATTTGGTTGAGCATATCGTACCAAAGAATTCATTTGGGACATTTATTTTGAAAGATGAAATATCCCTAGCATAAGAAAATTTGAATTTCTCCACCTTTAATTTTAAATTTTCAGCTCTGACTTTCCCTCGTATAAAGGCAATGACATCTTCCGATGTTTGAAACAAATATCTGTTTCGTTGGTGGGATTCCAATGAGGGCTTGTGGCAAGACAGACTGAATGCCTGCCGTGCAATTGTCGGCCGGTAATCCCAGGGGGGGGAAATATTTATGGGGCTATGGGGGGTCCGAGTTTGAGGTCCCATATGTGACGAAAAAGAAGTTAACGCGGGAACGCTCAGTCCCCCCGCACCTTCAGATACCGACTCCTTCCTTGCACTCGATCTCAGAATTCTGGGATTTAATTCAGTGATCAAGGGCTGTGCCGTGGGTTGCTCCTGTTGAGAGCTCGCCGCGGGTTGTAGGGATCCGTCACCATGCTGCACTACAGTTGCAGTTTTTTTGCGACTAGGAGACTCATTCAATAGCGTAAGGCTATTAAATTGCTTATCAAGCGCTAAGAAGATGTTATGAGTTTTGTTGAAACTCGATAATAGCTACTTAAAACTGCCCTTGGTTTGCCGCATGAAAGACATCATTTCCCTTTCAACGTCACGACAGGCATCGCAACAGTAGCGCAAGCCAATGTTTTTTCTCACGTCATCGACAGTCCGGCCGGCAACCCCAATGCACTTAGCATGCAAAATGTTGTCGCACAACCAGCTGGTGAGATCGCTGGACAAAATTACCTTTTTACAGGTTTTGGAAAAGCAGACGATATCAGAAGACATTATTTCGACTTACCACTGTACTTGTAAACTTAAGAAAGCGGGGGTGATAGATAATGAAAAAACAGTGCAGCTGCACAGAGAAAGTTGATGAGCAAGAGAGGGGGAGAGCGTGAGATTAAGCGAGCTTAGGGAACGTTTAGCTATCGCAACAGAGCAACAACGGCTAAACGAAGAAGGCAAAAAGAGGAATACAAAAGAACAAGAAAAACAAACACTGGCAGCACAAGTAAAATAATGCAAACAAAAGGGATTAGATCCTAAAAGTATAGTGAAGTGAACGGGAACTATACAGATCACAATGTAGAAGTTTAAGTAAACCCCGATGCTTTTTACGCAAATTAATTACACAAAAGGAGATCGCATGAAAAAAACTCGACCGTTCACTTGGAAGAGAGAAAGGTTTCCTACAAATAATATACATGACAAAACAGTGTTTGCCGGGTCAACTATAATTAGCGGGTCGGGTCTGCTAGTATATATATATATATAAGTCTCATAAACTCGCTGCTATTGGCCATCATCCCAACGCTTAAGAACAATATCTCGTGATTCCACATTCTCACCAACAATCACCACTGCGACTTCATTGATAGTGGAAGCATTAAATTGTCTTGCATGGCTACCAGTGGGTCTTTTGTCAGCGCTGATAATGATTTTGTGTTCGTCATAATGCATTATATCCAATGCGGTTTTGAACAATCTTACCAATTCATTATGCTCATGGAGAAGATTTGGCAATTGTTCGATAATTTCACGTTTAGTTTCAGTAAAAATTGCACAGCGGTGATATAGTTCAACTGCCGAATCACCAATGAAATAGATCTGAAGGAATTTATGATTTTTGTTTTGTGGTGGTAACAAAGCGCCCGCTCGGTGGTGAATTTGCCCTTGAATCTGAATATTGGGATGCAATTTTGAAAAATTGGGAGTTGCTTATTTTGATAATAGAGAGACGCCATTACCTTATAACTTGGATTGTAGCCTGGTTGATGAACAACCTCGGCTCCAAATGACGTCATTTGGAAGCATCCGGTTTATTTTTGTGCAAGCTTTAGGAAACTGTTTGATTGGGCTGAATTTCCATACAGTAGCGAATACAATGGTTCTGGTGGATGAGCCAAAACGGGCAATTTAATTTGTGGTAACACCTGAACAGCATAAGCCGGGGGTTTCTAATCGAAACTTCAGTGCATTGCAATGCTGACATACGACAGACAATGAACCAATAACAACGCAGCTATGATCTTTGTAGGGTGTTTCAGAGTTGTATGCGAATGCAGCGCGATTCAAGTATTCATTTGCGGTTCGTCTTCTATTATTTTGTCGTGCTTGAGGTGGGGTTTGTGCAGCGCGATGCTATGCCATTCGGGCACGTGTCGATGCATTTATATCTGCATGTTCCTCTTGCGTCCGACTATTACGGAAATTCTAACTATTTATTGCATTGAGCGAATGCCGACCAAGTCTTGATCGTCTAACAGCAGGCATTATTTTGCTGACTCTAGGTATAGAACATATAAATAATACATATAACCGTCACTCCTAAGTGACAAAATTACTTATCTGTTTAAGATGGACAATTAGCTACTCCAAGTCTGATGCGCAATTTTATTTTATGAAATTTACTGTCTTGCAATGCTCAACTTTAAAATTCGACATAAATTAAAAATATATGCTTACTATATTATGAATAACACCACATCGCCTACTATTGTACAGTAACAGTTTTACATACAACTGTGTACAACCAAAGACAGTACAATCACAAAGATGAGGAACGTCCATACATTCGTTTTGCAATATGAAGCTGCTTTTTTGATGGCAACGACAATCGCTCTCTATCCGCTCTCATAAAGTTGAGAGCGTAAAAATCCAATGCGGTTGCTGTATGAGTAAACACAAGAACAACAATTACGATGCATGAGAATATGTGTGCGCACAAACAATCGGCGTTTGTCGCTGTATGCGATTAATAGAGCGGCTGGCTCTAGAGTGCTCTCTCACTGGCTTTTGAACAAAATTTGAGAGAGCCTAGAGCCAGTAGAGCCAAAAATTGTGTTGTATATTTGTATTGTATATTTCAATGTCTTTGGTACAGTTCTTGAGCCGCTAGCGACTTTTTCAGAAGGTTTTACCAAAATTGTATGCTATAGCCTTCTTCTGGCAATTACGAACAACTGAAAAAATATTTGAACCAAATCGGCCTAGCCGTTCTCTTGTGATGCGTTTTGCGCACATTTTTTGTCTCCATTTAGATATATATTTATATATATAGTTTGTATACCCTTGCAGGGAATTATAATTACAGTCAGAAGTTTGCAACGCAATAAAGGAGACATTTCCGATTCTATAAAGTATATGTTTAGGTGAGGGGCCGTTGTGCCGCCGCTCATCTGAGCTTAAGAGCGCATCCGCGCTGAAGAGCGTATCCGCGTTGAAAAGCGCATCCGCGCTCGCCCCTCTTTGCACAATCTTGCACTCTCTCTCTCTCGGGTCCAACTGCAGCGGTCGGCCGTCGGCGATCGTCCGCTCTAGCGGTGGCGGTTTTTTTCCTATGTTAAGCTAGAGTTAGTTAGTTCCATGTATGCAGCTGAATAAAGCTGACTGAATCCACGACGCCCCCGACTTCTTCTTTCGAGCCCTTTGGTTTTTTTTGCGTTCGAGACGTGGGATTTTGTTTCTTATGTTCAAACCCTGGAATCTTGTTGCGGCAGCATCGCCCCCCAACATTTGGTCGAGCAGAGCCGGATTTTTTGGATATTTTTTCTACCAGCAGTTCTCGGCAGTGTTCCGCCAAAAGATAAGTACGACATGTTTCCGTCTCCGTCTCTCTGCCGATCTTCAGCAGTGGTCCGAACATTAAATTTCGTTCACACTGCTGCAAGATTTTTTTCCTTCCGTGTCAACTCCAAGTTCGAGTTTTCCGACACAACGGCAGTTTGAGATTTTTCTACTCTTCGTCTTCAAACTCTGCAAATTTTTCCATCTGTCTCAGTTTTGTGTGCTTCGCCATATTCCTCGCCGTTTTCGGCCTCTCCGTTATTTGCTATTCCGCTATTCGCTTGCCAACGGTCGAGGCATATGTGCATCCAATATACATACATACAAACATACATATTTTTTTGGTGCAATTAATCCGCGAAAAATTGACCAAGTGAACAGTGGAAATTGTGTAGTGACAAAAAGAAGGCATAATTATTGGCCAGCCGGTGTGAAAATTCCAAAAATCTCCAAATTCACTGAACAATCCGCTTCTGGCTTAATATTTTTTCCCCAACCAGTGTCATTTTTTTACACCACATAACTTTTCTGTTCCCCCAGTTATACAGTCCACTTATCAACGCTCCACTGTGCCAACATATGCCCCACATGCCCTTACATACATATATCCGTACTTGCATGCATGTCCATATATGTATTTCCAAATATTTTCTGCCTCCAATTTTAGGAAATACATTCATAACTGATAAAATTAAATTTAAAACAAGAAAGGAAGCTAACTTCGGCTCACGAAGTTTGTATACCCTTGCAGAGTTTAAACAAAAAATTAAAAACGAAATTCTGAAATAATAATTTGTTGCCAAATCTCAAATTTGATGGAAATGGTTTGAAACACGGCCAAGCGATGGTTTTATTTTCCAGATTGTTCACTATGAGGCTAAAGGATATAGTCAGCTGATTTTTCATGAAATTAAAATCAAAATTCAAAATACTAAAATTGGCTAAATATCAAATTTGGTGAAAATATGTTGAAAACTGACAAAGTTATGAATTTGTATACCCTAGCAGGGTATATTAGTTTCAGTCAGAAGTCCGTCTGTCCGTATAAAACTTTCTACGCAAACTAGTCCCTCAGTTTCAAAGCTATCTGCATGAAACTTTGCAGTTAGGCTTCTATATACTCTCACTCGTACATATGTCAGGGCGGGCCGGATCGGGACCACTATATCATAAGCTGCCAGAGGAACGATCCGAAAAATTTTCAAAAAAAAAAAAATATAACT
Organism: Drosophila anomelani; assembly: GCA_035045905.1. Classification (NCBI taxonomy): domain Eukaryota; kingdom Metazoa; phylum Arthropoda; class Insecta; order Diptera; family Drosophilidae; genus Drosophila; species Drosophila anomelani. Next base: position 9 of record JAWNOO010000026.1, on the reverse strand, counting down.
TTGTCAGTT
>JAWNOO010000025.1:0-13202 GCA_035045905.1 Drosophila anomelani | reverse complement strand
CGCAGGGATTAGCTCGGGCGGATCCGTGGGCTACCGCGAGTCACGGGGCATAGTTGGGGAGGCAGCCCGCCGGTGGACACACCAGGTGGAGCCGCCAGGCCGCGGTGTTTGGGCGAACCAAGCCGTGGTTTTAGGTTCGGGCTGTGGGCGCGGGAGCAGGCTGCTGGCGCCACCAGGGCCACGTCTCCAGTCTCTAGTGGAGGGTCAGGCCGCTGGGATTCCAGGGCCGGTAGCTTTCGTCCCGCCCAGCGTGGGCAAATAAAATCTGCAAATTTAGTGGCCGCCGACAAAACCCACCCCCTAAAAGAATTCTCGACAACAACGGTACCTCCATGTACAGACGTTTCCAAAAATAAATATTTCTGGGAGGGACTCTGGGCCGCTGAGGTTCATCTCGGCCGTAGTGCATCCTCACAGTACATAAATATATTTAATTTAAATAGTCAATACCTTTCTTTAAAATATTAAATAATTTAATTTTTCACTTTAAGTGTTTTAAAATTGTTATAATATTTCAAACTTCAAAGACACTTACACCTCTGCGCACAAACAATTGAATTTTTTTGTTTAAGAGTTATTCTTGAAGAGGAAAGCTCGAACAAAGCAAAAATTTCGTTATATTAATAAAGTTTGAGCTTTTTGAAGACAGGTCTGACCAATTTTTAGCTATAATTTATCAATTTTCTTTTTTTTTTTTTTTTTGGCCTTGGGGGGAACCACTGTGCACTGTGCAGCGCACAGTGTAAGATTTTTCCATTCTAGAGCGCCTTTATTTAAAAAAATATATATTTTTGGCGTTAATGCGCTTTAAGCTGCACTTTTAGAAATGTTCAACTATGAGGAAATCACAATCCAAACCAACGATAACGATTTTTAAAGTGGAACGTTAGAAATGCCTGCAAACTTCCATCGGGCAGCGAGCATCAGTTTACAAAGTTTAGTCTTTTCAATTGCATCGCGTAATCTCTCTCTGAAGACTTTAGAGTCCGCCCGCCCTCTCTCTCTGAAGACTTTAGAGTCCGCCCGCCCTCTTTCTCTGAAGACTTTAGAGTCCGCCGGCCCTCTCTCTGAAGACTTTAGAGTCTGCCCGCCCACTCTCTCTCTGAAGACTTTAGAGTCTACAACATTCTCTCACTGAAGACTTTAGAGTCCACAACATTCTCTCTCGCTCGCTACCGAAGACTTTAGGGTCCACCGCGTTCTCTGACTGAAGACTTTAGAGTCCACAACATTCTCTCTCGATCACTACTGAAGACTTTAGAGTCCACCGCGCCTCTCTCACTGAAGACTTTAGAGTCCACAACATTCTCTCTCGATCGCTATTGAAGACTTTAGAGTCCAAACCATTCTCTTACAGAAGACTTTAGAGTCCACCCCGTTCTCTTACCGAAGACTTTAGAGTCCAAACCGTTCTCCTATTGAAGACTTTAGAGTCCAAACCATTCTCTTACAGAAGACTTTAGAGTCCACACCATACTCTCTGGGTTTCTTCTTTCTCGTCCTCTCTACAGGTTCCTGGTTCCTTGGCTCTGTTCCGGATTGGCACCTCCGCCCCTGCCGACGACTGGCAGATCCCGAGCCAGCTTACCACGACGCGAGAAGTCCGGGCAGCCGACGCCGCCGAGTTCCAGAGCAGTACTCAACTCTGTACCCGAAGTTTTGATTAAAGAACCCCAATTACTTCAATTTCACCGAATTCTCCGGAGCGTTCTCACTGGGAAACGGGCTTCTTCTCTTTTCAGCTACCACTCGGACTCATTATTGTTGGCGGACCCTGGCCGTCCCTGAGCTATCTGGGAAACTGGGGCGGCAGACCGTAACACGTAAATAAGGCACTTACAGCTTTCAGAAAATGCACCCAACTATTGTCTTAAGATCAACACGGTGAAAATAGCTCTGAAACAAATTCGAATCAAATGAGCTTGACGGCCAAAAATGAGTAAAATTTCTTTATAAAATGACATTATTAGATTTTTTTCTTTCTTTCTTAGTCAATTATGTTCAATATAAGCCTCAGTTTTTAATGGTTTGACTTATAATCTTAAAGCTATAGCTAAAAACATGAGCCTGTATTCAAAAACACAAATTCCACACAAAATAAAAAAAAATTGTCTCCGAATTAAAATATAGAATACTTTTTTAATGTTTAAAATTACAAAAAACATATGAAATTGTTTAAAATTCTCGAAAAAATATGTAAATATAAAATTTTTTAATTTTTATGTTTTGAAATGCATTTTTTTTCATTTTGGCGCCCATGAAAATGCCACGCCCATTCTATTCTATTCAATTCTTTGGGCTTTATAGAATGTTCATTTAAAGTTTCAAGTTTATATCTCAAACAATATGGACATACAGTCGGGTGTCCCGACAGGGTATTCACCCTTACAAGGCGCGTCCCAAAATTATATAAATGAAAGAGAATAATAATAAAAAACGGAGACAAATTTACATATAATGCAAATGTCTTCCAATTAAATAGCAAAGTCGATAGCTCAGTGGGTAAAGCTGCACGTAAATTTTTGTAAGCAATTGGCCTGGGTTCGATTCAACCGCAGACCATTTTGAAAAGAATAATCTTGTTTTTGTAATAATGTGAACAAACCTAAAATGTATAATGAACGTTTTGATTAATTTGGAGCCCTCTGCCTGGGCTCCCTCTTGTACACATAATGTGTATAAAGTAAAAAAGGCTATATCTCAGCTATTTATGGCACGATCCCCATGAAATTTGGATAATCTGTGTGTTTTGATAAAAAACATTACGCTTTTTAATATGGTTTACATAACTTTATAAATTTAGGAGCTATACGTTTTTTTTCAAATAGCTCCTCCAAAAAGGGGAGCAGCAAATTTAAAAGAAACTTGATCTGCGTGCAGATATAAGACTTTGTTGTCTCTAGCTCTTATAGTCTCTGAGATCTAGGCGTTCATACAGACAGACAGACAGACAGACGGCCGGACGGACAGACGGACATGGCTATATCGACTCCTTTAGTGGTCCTGACCAATATTTAGGTAACTTTTGGGGGTCTGCCACGCCTCCTTCTGCCTGTTACAGAAAATCGCACTCGAACAAAACTATAATACCTGTGTACCTTTGGTACATGGTATAAAAAACGCGAAATATGCGTGAAAACGCTTCAGGGGTTCGGGTAATGCAAGTGCATTTGCACACTTTTCAGTGAATCAAAATGTTAAAAAAATGATCAACACATAAAAAAACTAAATTAAAAAAAATGTTTTAAAATATTTTTTTTAGATGTTTATACCCTTGCAGGATAAATTAGTTTCAGTCAAAAGTTTGCAACGCAGTGAAGGAGGCATCTCCGACCCTATAAAGTATATATATTCTTGATCAGGATCAACAGCCGAGTCGATCTCGCCATGTCCGTCTGTCCGTCTGTCCGTTTCTACGCAAACTAGTCCCTCAGTTTTAAAGCTATCTGAATGAAACTTTGCAGTTAGGCTTCTATATACTCTCACTCGTACATATGTCGGAACGGGCCGGATCGGACGACTATATCATATAGCTGCCATAGGAACGATCCGAAAAATTAAAAAAAAAAAACAAGAAAGGAAGCTAACTTCGGCTCACAGAAGTTTGTATACCCTAGCAGAGTTTAAACAAAAAATTAAAAACGAAATTCTGAAATAATAATTTGTTGCCAAATCTCAAATTTGATGGCAATGGTTTGAAACACGGCTAAGCTATGGTTTTTTTATTTTCCTGATTGTTCCTATGGAAGCTATAGGATATTGTTTAGGTGAGGGGCCGTTATGCCGCCGCTCATCTAAACTTAAGAGCGCAGCCGCGTTGAAGAGCGCATCCGCGCTGAAGAGCGCATCCGCGCTCGCCCCTCCATGCACAATCTGACTCTCTCTCTCTCTCGGGTTTTAAATGCAGCAGCCGTCGCCGATCGTCCGCTCTGGCTGTAGCGGCTTCTGTTTTCCCTTATGTTAAGCTAGCTAAGTTAGTTCAATGTATGCAGCGTAATAAAGCTGACCGGCCCTTTGAATTTTTACCACGACGCCCCCGACTTTTCCATTTTCGAGCCTCCGGGTTGGTTTCTCGTTTTGCGACGTGGGATTTCTTTTGCCTGTGCCTCCTGGAATCTTTTGCGGCAGCCTCGCCCACAACATTTTGGTCCATCAGAGCCGGATATTTTTTGGATATTTTCGACCAGCAGTTCCAGGCATTGTTCCGCCAAAAGATAAGTACGACATTTTTCCATCTCCGTCTCTCTGCCGGTCTTCAGCAGTGGTCCGAACATTAAATTTCGTTCACACTGCTGCATGATTTTTTCCTTCCGTGTCAACTCCAAGTCCGAGTTTTCCGACACAACGGCAGTTTGAGAATTTTCTACTCTTCTTCGTCTTCAATTTCTGCAAATTTTCCATCCGTCTCCGTTTTTGTGTGCTTCGCCATATTCCCCGCCGTTTTCGGCCTCTCCGTTATTCGCTATTCCGCTATTCGCTTGCCAACGGTCGAGGTATATGTGCAGACATATACATACATACAAACATACATATTTCTTTGGTGCAATTAATCCGCAAAAATTTAGCAAGTGAACAGTGAAATTGTGTGGTAACAAAAAGAAGGCATAATTAATATTGGCCAGCCGGTGTGAATTAGTTCCGGAAATTTCCAAATTCACCGAACAGTCCGCCGCTGTCGTAATATTTTTTTCTCCCAATCAGTGTTATTTTTACACCACATAACTTTTCTGTTCCCCCAGTTATACAGTCCACTTATCAACGCTCCACTGTGCCAACGTATGCCCTACATGCCCTTACATATATCCGTATTAAATGCATGCCCATACATATGCCAATATATTTTCTGCCTCCGATTTCAGAAACTAATAAAATTATAATAAAACAACCAATTATAAAACGACATCTCACTGCAAATTGTGTTCCTAAAAATTTAAACTCAGCCGCTGCAGCAGCCGTGTTGTTTTTGTTGCTGTGTTTTTTTTGCTTCTCCTGAGTACTTACGCACTGCTCTGCTGTCGGCGTAACCCAGTAAACATTTTCCGTTCCAACAAAAGTGCAACTTTTGAATAAATTTATTAAATTTATTTAATTATTAATTTTCGCTCGGGGACCAGCCAAGGGTTTAATTCCACCTTTCCGGCCACATAATAATTAAAGTCGAAAATTATTAATAATTTAATCATCAACTTTCTGATCGAATAAAACCGCGTTTTTCAATTCCACCTTTCCGGCTTCGTGATAATTAAATCCAATTAATTAACGATTAAGTTTTCAATTCAACCTGTGCGGCTCCATAAAGGTAATTCCGCCAATTAATTAATTGATTAATTAAAAATTTAATATTTTTATAAATTATTAAATTATCAAGTTTCCGTCCGAACTAAAGCCGAGGTTTCAAATCCACCGTTCCGGCTCCATAATAATTAAATCCGACGACAATTAGTCAAAAATTAATAATTATTAATTATTTTATCTGTTAGCTCTATATAAATAAATAAATAAATTAATTATTTATTTGTTATTAAATCCAAGCCAAGGTCAAGTCCACCTGTCCGGATCCGCTACAAATAATTTCGAAAATAGTTGAGAATTATCTACGAAAATACCTACGTACGAGCCACATTTATATAAATATAGATTTATAAATTGTCATAATTTTTTGTTTTCCGAACGAGCGCGAATTTCCCGGTACTTGTCTATTTTCCGTGCCTCCAACGCTGATTTTACTCCGCATCAGGCTACATCCGCCTACAATCTCAACAAATTTCGTCTCCTTTTGGGTTTTTTGGCTCCTGAAGTTTTTCCACATTTAAATTGTGCCGCAAATTCTGTCCTTTCGACGTCGCCGCCTAGTTTCCAAATAGTTCCTTGTAGTCGCATTTTATCCGCGATCTCACCTTTCTCATCACAGTAGTGTGACCAGCCACTGCTTCGCACGAGGCACCTATTGCGCAAGTCAATCGACAAGCGCTGACCAGCTAATTTGACTCTGAGAATGCCCACGGGAGACGACAAAAAGCCGCGTCCGATCCCATCCATCCGTTTGGACAGATCTCAATCCGCATCTCCGCGGACGCCTCTTTTAAAGCCTAAGGCAACCAGTGCCATTGCAAGGTCAAAGAGCGACGAATCCGTCGATACCATTCCCGGTCCCTCACAAAGGCAGACTCGCTCCGTGGCAAAAATGGCTCAAAGTGCGGTCGAAGTGGCGCTGAAAAAGTTCATCGCCACAACAGATCGGATTAGCCAATTTGAAGCCAACATAAATACTCCGGGCGCCCCAGAAACGGAACGATGCACCCAGTATATGTGTGAAGTCCATCGGGACCAAATTCGGGCCCTGTGGGAGAAGGTGGAGAAGAGCTATGAGAGCTGCTCCGATCTACTTGCCGTGTCCGACGACAATACGGCCAACTCGACAGTGCTGGAATCGAAGTACAGCTACTGCTACTCCGTTTATTCGAGGTGTATCGCCCAGCTTCAGGAGCAAATTGCCTCCCAATCCACTCAGGCTTCCGTTAATATGCACACGCCCGCGTCTTCAGGCTGCCGGTTACCGCCAGTGGATACCGAGGTCTTTGCGGGTGATTATCTTCGGTGGCCCACCTTCAGAGACTTGTTTACGGCCATTTACATCCAAAACTCGCGGCTCACCCCGGTAGAGAAGTTGTTTCACTTGCTGTCCAAAACAAGTGGTGACGCGCACGCTATTGTTTCGAAGGCTCCGCTTACCCATGAGGGGTTTGTCGCAGCATGGCAAAGCCTCACAGACCGCTTTGAGAACCGGCGTCTATTGGTCAATAGCCAGTTGAAGATCCTTTTCAACATCCAGGCTATTTCTCAAGAGTCCGGGGTCGCGCTGAAGGAGCTGCAAGCCACCATTCAGAGTTGTCTGACAGCTCTAGAAATGTCCTCCATCAATGTTGAGGCTTGGGACTGTCTCCTGGTGTTTATGATCTCCTCAAAGCTCCCCAAAGTCACACTTTCTATGTGGGAGCAATCCGTACATAACAAGGCCGAAATTCCAACATGGAAGGAATTAGATAACTTCCTGACAGAGCGCCATCGCACTCTGGAGGCCATCGACGACGTCAGGCCTAGTGGCTCCGGGCAATTTCCGCCAAGGTCGGGACTTCCTACTGCCCCTGCTCGGAGACTCAATTCATACGAGACTCGAGTGGTTCCGGGCCAAAAGGGCTGCGATCTCTGTTCGAGGGAGAGCCACCCCATTCGCTTATGTCCGCGGTTCCTAGAAATGGACGTAAATGGGCGCTCTGATTACATTAAGAGGAAGCAGTTATGCTTAAACTGTTTTGCCCGAGGGCACCAGCAGCGAGACTGCACGAGCGCCCATACCTGCTTCACATGCCACAGCCGACACCACACCCTCCTGCACCGCGGCAATCCGTTCGCTACCGCTCCAAGTCCGCCTACGCCAGCAAGGGCTCGAACCGCACAGACTGCCAGAAGCACAAACGGCTCAGAGGATCAGTCGGATGTGCAGGTGTGTTTCGCCTCCGGGTCAGGAGCCGTCCTACTGGGCACGGCCCTTATCAACGTGTGCCATTTGGGGTGCAGCTTCCAGGCACGAGCACTGATAGACTCAGGGTCCGAAGCCACTTTCATAACAGAACGACTGTTCAACCTTGTCAAGCTTCCTTTCAAGACGATTCAAGCCCAAGTTTCCGGCCTCAATCAGACCATTTCCGCGCAGTCTACTAAATTGTGCCATTTCTCCATTCGGTCGCCGTCTAGACCCGGGCTACAGTTAGAGACTGCGGCTTACGTTCTTCCGCAGTTGGCAGGAAATCTGCCATCATATCCGATTCCGCGAGATCGTCTCAAGGGGCTGCCCAACATTCCCCTAGCGGACCCCAACTTCTTTGAGAGCTCCCAAGTCGATGTGTTAATAGGAGCTGACATTCTTCCGTCCATTCTCCTCGGTAATTCCAAGGCTAACATCTGCGGGTCGCTTCTCGGTCAGGAGACCATTTTTGGATGGGTGCTGACAGGCCCATTATCTCCAGCCAACCCCCGCAGCGTGTCCGTTTTTTCCACACGAGTTGCCCGTAGCCTCGGTGACTCACTGGATCAGCTCCTCACCAAATTCTGGGAGGTGGAAGATGTGCCCACACAGATCAGTTCGGAATCGGATTCAGTTTGCGAGCACTATTTTGTCCAGACGACGAGAAGGGATGAGTGTGGCAAGTACGTTGTGACGCTCCCCTTACGCGACCCCGAGCAGAAGGGTTCCGAGCTATCGGCTTCACGGTCCTTTGCTCTTGCTCAATTCCTGCGTAATGAGCAGCGCCTGAAGAGGGATCCGCCCCTTAAGGCCCGCTATGACTCTGTAATCCAGGAATACATCGACTTAGGCCACATGACCGAGGTTTCTCCCGTGAGCAGTTCCGCTACCTACTATCTTCCACATCATGCCGTCTTCAAGCCCGAAAGCACGACCACCAAGGTGCGAGTAGTCTTCAATGCTTCGAGCCCGTCCGCAAACGGGACCAGTCTGAACGACATTCTTTACGCGGGCCCAGTCTTACAATCCGACCTGACGATTCAAATCCTAAAGTGGCGATACTTTAGGTTTGTCTTCAACGCCGACATCGAGAAGATGTATCGGCAAATTTGGGTAGACCCCAAGCATACTCCGCTCCAACGTATTTTGTTCCGCAATCCCGATGGGGATATCCGCGACTACGAATTAAAAACGGTCACCTTCGGTGTCAATTGTGCCCCATTCCTAGCGATACGTGTCCTACAGCAGCTCGCTGACGACGAAGAGTTGAAGTATCCGCAGGCAAGCCAAATTATCCGGCAATTCATGTATGTCGATGACGTTCTCGCGGGGGCAGACTCCAAAGCCGAAGCCCAAGCTGCGATTCGGGAGCTAAAGGAGGCCCTCGAGTCGGCAGGGTTTCCTCTTAGGAAATGGACGTCGAATAGCAAGGCGATCCTGGTCGACATTCCGAGCGACCACCTCCTTCGTACTGATTTCCTCGATATCGATGCAGAGAGCACGGCCAAGACACTCGGCGTGCGGTGGAAAGCGACGACGGACGAGTTCTTCTTTGTTCCGCCAGAATTGACTTCCGGCTCGTCATTCACGAAGCGCCAAATCCTCTCCCAAATTGCCAAATTGTTCGATCCAGCAGGTTGGCTTGCTCCTTTCATTGTCCGGGCAAAAATGTTCATGCAGGACATTTGGCTTCTGGATCTAGGGTGGGACGACGCCCTCCCTCAAGATTTCTGTCAGCGATGGGTTGACTTCCTGAAGAATTACTCGGTACTCGATCAGATTCGTGTTCCTCGATGGGTCTCGTTCCGACCACACCTAAAGATCGAGCACCACGGGTTCTGCGACGCTTCACAGAAGGCGTACGGCGCAGCAATTTACGTCCGTGTCGAGGTTGGGTCTACGGTAATAGTGAACCTGCTGACTGCAAAGACTCGAGTGGCCCCAGTTAAAACGGTGTCGCTCCCTCGGCTAGAGCTGTGCGGTGCCCTGTTGTTGTCGGAGATGGCCACCGCCGTTCTGCCAAAGATGCCAGGGGCCGCGTCCGCCCTACACTGTTGGACGGACTCGACTATTGTCCTCGCTTGGCTGCAGAAGCCAGCGTGTCAGTGGACGACGTTCGTGGCCAACCGAGTGACCAAAATCACCCAGTTCACCGACGTGCAGAAATGGGCTCATGTCCGATCCGAGCACAACCCTGCAGATCTTGCTAGCCGGGGCGTAGCTCTCCAAGATCTTGCGGACAACCAGTTGTGGTGGCACGGTCCTGACTGGCTGCAAAGGCCTCGCAGCGATTGGCCCAGTCAAGGCAGTGATGCCCCTGTGACGGAACTCGAGAAGCGAGCAGTCAAGGTCCATGTCGCGAAGGCGCCCCCCGAAGATCTTCTTGAACGGTTTTCCACACTCGACAGGGCATTACGAGTCCTTGCCTATGTTTATCGCTTCATCCAGAGCGCGCGGAAGATTCGATCTCCGTGCGAAGAGCACCTGACAGCTAATGAGATTACGTCGGCTGAACGTCTTCTAGTTTCCGTCACTCAGCGCAGACACTTCGTTTCTGAGATTGGCTGCTTAAGCGAAAAGCGTCCAGTATCAGCATCCAGTTCGATTCAAAATCTAAATCCCTTCATGGATTCGCAAGGCCTTATGAGAGCCTGTGGCCGGGTCACGTCCTCTGAACTCCTCCAATATGACGAACGGCACCCTATAATCCTTCCGTACGACTGCCATCTGTCTCGACTCCTTGTTCAGTTTACGCATCGCATCACGCTGCATGGGGGTAATCAGCTGATGATCCGTTTGATCCGGGCCAAATTCTGGATTCCAAGGGTGAGGAATTTGGTCAAGTCCGTCGTCTATTCTTGTAAGGTATGTGTCATCCACAAGAAGAAGTTGCAGACGCAACTTATGGGAGAGCTACCTAAGGAACGGACGTCCTTTTCGCGCCCATTCACGTACACCGGTGTGGATTATGCCGGTCCTTTCGAAATCAAAAACTATACGGGGCGAGCCTGCCTCATCACAAAAGGGTATGTGTTGGTGTTTGTGTGCTTCTCCACTAAGGCCATCCATTTAGAGCCTACGTCGGACCTCACGACCGAGAAATTTCTGGCTGCTTTCGCTCGGTTCGTGTCCCGGAGAGGATGCCCCCGTCAAGTGCAGTCGGACAACGGGAAGACCTTTGTGGGGGCAGCGGCCCTACTATCTCGCGATTTTCTCCAGAGCCTAAAAGGGGCTGTGACTGGTGCATATAGTCACCAGCAGCTTCTCTGGCATTTCATTCCTCCGGGAGCCCCCCACATGGGGGGCCTGTGGGAGGCAGGCGTCAAGAGCTTCAAGACCTTGTTCTACAAGTCCACCGCAACGCGGAAATACACCTTTGAGGAGCTGGCTACTCTTCTGGCGAGGATCGAGGCGTGCCTAAATTCGCGGCCGCTCGCGCCAATGTCCGAAGACCCTGCTGATCTGTTGGCGCTTACACCCGGGCACTTTCTTGTGGGAGGTCCACTTCTCGCCACGGTTGAACCCGAATTAAAGGGGGACACCACGTCCATTATTAACCGCTGGCAGCACCTGAAGGCTCTTCAGCAGCAATTTCGGCTGCGATGGAAGGAAGAGTACCTCAAGGAGCTCCATAAGAGGAATAAGTGGCGAGCCCCTACGAGGAATCTCCGCGTTGGGGATATGGTGGTCATCAAGGAGGACAACCTTCCGTCCAATGAGTGGCGATTAGGCAGGATTGACGCGGTGTATCCAGGATCCGATGGCCATGTCCGCGTGATCGACATCCGCACCGCGCGAGGGCTCGTCAAGCGGCCCGTTGCGAAGGTCGTGCTTCTTCCGATGGAAGCGTCCGCCTGCCCACAATAATTATGCATTTCTTCTGCTCCAATGTTCCTGTCCATTGTGCTGTCTCGTAGCCCTGCCCGTAGTTCCAAATCGAAATTCACACCAATTCTGATAACGTTTTTGTTTCTTCATCATATTTCCGCCAGTCATATTCAGCAAGATGTCGCCACGTCCACGCAGCGCCCAGTCACTGGAAAGCAGATGTACTCGAGGTACACAGTCCTACCGATGCCGAGTCTGCAGCGGGATCCATCCGTTGAAAAAGTGTCGGCGTTTTCTGCGACTCAGTGCCGAGAAGCGGCTCCGGGCGGTCCTCGTGAACCGGTATTGCTCCAGCTGCCTGGCTCACGAGCACTCCGACGGATCGTGTCGGCGTGGAGACTGCTGTAGGACGTGCGGTCAGGATCACCACTCGCTGCTGCACCTCGTGGAGAAGCCGCGGGCTCGGCGCCAGCCGCGTCAGGAGGAGCACCGGTCACGGAGCGCGGGAGACAGGACACGGAGTGTCTCAGCTGGCGCTCGGCCGTCATCTGCCAACTCCCGGCGCGGTTCGGGTCCTTCTCGGCCTGCGTCCGCCACTTTCCGGCATTCACAAGCCGGTCCACGGCCATCGACTTCCCGGCGCTCTTCAGATGCCTCAGATGCTTCACGGCCTTCGTCCGCCACTCATCGGGTGCCGTCCACCGCTCGTCCGCCCGCGTCATCCGCGCCTAGGCAATTTTCCGCCTCTCGTCAAGGGCCCCCGCAGGACGCGACCGCTGCGCCCACCCTATCGTCGCTGCTGCAGCGGAACAGCGTTAACGTGCTGCCGACTGCGCTAGTGCGTATTAACACCGGGAACCGGATCTTCGACACGGGGGCCCTCATCGACCCATGTACGTCCTCGAGCTGCATCGACGCATCGCTGGCGGCGTGTTTCCGTCTGCCCACTACCAGCGTGGGGGACGAACAAGTTTGTTCGGCCACCGTGGAGTCCAAAATCGATGATAGCGTACGGCTAGATGTCGTGTTTAAAATCGAGCCTCACGTGCGCGTTCGTACGCCGTCTCGTGAGCTGAGCGAGGCGGTGCGCGCCCACTTCCGAGGCGTGACATTGGCGGATGAGCGGTTCTATCTGCCGGCGACGATTTCCGTTGTCTTGGGCGCGGATATGTACCCGCGGATCATGCAACCGGGCTTCCTGAAGATCCAGGACGGACTGCCGGTGGCTCAGAGCACCGTGTTTGGATGGGTCGTGTCCGGAGCCTGTCACCAACCGTAACGACGAGGGACCTGTTGCAACCCGAGTGATTGCAAGGGGGGCGGGATGTTTAGGTGAGGGGCCGTTATGCCGCCGCTCATCTAAACTTAAGAGCGCAGCCGCGTTGAAGAGCGCATCCGCGCTGAAGAGCGCATCCGCGCTCGCCCCTCCATGCACAATCTGACTCTCTCTCTCTCTCGGGTTTTAAATGCAGCAGCCGTCGCCGATCGTCCGCTCTGGCTGTAGCGGCTTCTGTTTTCCCTTATGTTAAGCTAGCTAAGTTAGTTCAATGTATGCAGCGTAATAAAGCTGACCGGCCCTTTGAACTTTTACCACGACGCCCCCGACTTTTCCATTTTCGAGCCTCCGGGTTGGTTTCTCGTTTTGCGACGTGGGATTTCTTTTGCCTGTGCCTCCTGGAATCTTTTGCGGCAGCCTCGCCCACAACAGATATAGTCAGCCGATTTTCATGAAATTAAAATCAAAATTCAGAAATACTAAAATATGGCTAAATATCAAATTTGGTGAAAATATGTTGAAATCTGACGAAGTTATGGTTTTTTCTTTTATTTTCCCGATTGTTCCTATGGA